>CM042429.1:34466128-34711128 GCA_023631565.1 Gymnocephalus cernua
TTATCGATTAAACTAATGCTGGTTGCATTGCGTAGTGTGAGTCTTGAAGCAATGAAATTAATTTCACTGTGTGGCAGCAATTAAACATTTTACCACCCGGGGGCAAAATTTGACTCCATACTATTACTCAGTTACCTGGCTGTGAGTTTCCGTTTTGATTTCAAAAGTAATCATGAAGAGGTCACGGCGAAGTGGGGCGTGACACCATTCTGATTTAAAAAACTATTTAGTTCACTTCAAACACTGTGACGGCCACGACTCAAATGATGTACCACTTAAACAAAGTGCATCTAACCCTGGTTAATGTCGGTGGCCGTTCATCTTCTCAACCTCAACTCATCTCAACCTAGCATCAACTCGGCGTTAGCACGGAGGAGCTGCAATGCACAGCGAGCAGAGAAAATCACCCAAGGGATCTGTAAGTTCATTGAGATGGATATTGGAACCAGCATTTCACATTCCGTCACGACGTACCATCACCAGACTGGTAGAAACTCACTACAAAACGAAGAACGGAATGAGGTTCCCGGTCCGGGCTGGCCAAGTTAGCGCGGAGGTACCTGTGCATCCTGGCGGTGGTGTTTTTGGCGGCTGGACTGACGGTCACCAGGTAGCGGTCGCGTCTGACATTTCAATTAACCACAACAGAGAGGCAATAATGATTAAGTTCTGAACAAGTATAGTACAAAGCAGATTTATTTTTCTGAACAACACGCTCACTAATGGCAGCATAATGGTGGTGTGAGATGTGCCCTTTTCATAAATTAATGAGGAATGATTTTTTTTCTACAAAACTCATCTACAATGTGTCTTGAGGCTAAGACCCTTGGTCTGATCAGTAATGTGATTTGTTTGGTGCATGCCTGGCCTTATGCCATGGCATTATCCAAACCCATCAATTAACAGCAGATCATTATAATTTTAGCAGGAGGTGGAGGTGTTTGTGAGGGCAGTGAGTCAAAAGGGGAAACTGACTGAGTGATTGAACAGCATTAGTACTTGGATGAGGAAGAATGCATCGATGAAATGTAAAGGCGATGACTGCTTTAAATTGCAAGCACATATACATGTATTCTGCCTATCACAGTTCTTTGTTCCAACATGGGATTGTTGATCTATACAAGTTATTCCTATGAATTATTTCCATTGTATAATACATTGCAACCACACGCCGGTAGTCATGTATGAGAAGAATTAGACAGTCTAACACTGACTCTGCAATTAGATTATAATATTACAATGCATATCAAGAAACATTGAACACACCACTGGTTAACGTTTTAATTAGTTTGAAGTCACTGCTGATGGAAGCTGAAACTCATTATGTCAATACACAACTCAACCAGTATTTCCCAACCATTTTGGCTTGTGAACAAACCCTTAAAAACAAAGCAATGTCTTCTTTCGACCATGTCTCCAAGCATTGCATGGCTACTAGTTGAGACCAGTTTTAACATAGATACGTTTTCATGTTTCATTTGAATAATTTTTAAAAAGCCTTAAATGCCTACAATTCACAAGAAAAAAAGCAAAGATTAGAGGAATGTCTTAACATTACTTTGTGTAGGAGACTCTATTTGCTGCTCCACTATCCTGTTAATCTTCTGGAGACCCCTCAGGTTTAACCTCCAATCTTTTGTGAGGGTCCCAGCACATAGGTAAGGAACCACTGGACTAAATGTACTCCTAGATTAGTCAGGATGTAAATAAAATTGGTGCAGTTTTGGTACATCTTGAAAACCACTAGTGTTTTTTTATAGCTATATTTCACTTTTGCTAAATGTTGTTAAACTGGTGTCATAGAGGAGGCACTGAGGTCAGAGCATGGACAAGTCCATGTCACTAGAGCATGCTGCCAAAAGTTAAACAATGGCTTCACAGGACCCTGCCTGGCTGTGCGTGTAACAAAAATACAGAGATGAAAATGGCAGCTCACATGAAGTGGTGAGACTATCAGCAGTGCAGGATGTGTGACTACACAGAGGAACAGGGCCTCTGGAGGACAAACTAATACCTACTGTCCATTCAGTCACAAGATAGCTTTATTGGATCAGTGCTAGGATTCTCAGATGACTTGCTCAAGTCGTGTTTGATTTGTTGCCAATGCAACAACCTTTTGGACATCCATCAAGGGTGGGGGATAAGACCTGTGTGACTGGATTACAGACTTTAATGCAAGTAATTTCAGAGGGTTGAGGCAGGCAAGAAGTCTCAGGCAACAGCTGTAAGTTATCATCTAAAACAGGTGAGTAGGAACAGAAAAACACCAGTGACAGCTGGTGGACAGGTGAAGAATAGCAGGTCTGAAACTTGAGGGGTTCAAAACTGCAAACAGACTACTTCTCCTATTGAAATGAGACCAACACTGGTTTCTCATTGTAAATTGTTCAGCTAAATATAAATATATGTATGAGTCCATGTTAGAGCCAACTCTAATGTGTTAATGCCCCGAGTAAATCATTGATTATTAGAGTACAGACTGCCAATATCCAGTGAATTTAGCTGTGAGGGTTTTAATGCCAGCCATGTCATTTTTAACTCAACATTAGTGAGTGATGTGGATCTGCAGCAGCCACCTTGGAGAGCTTGGGCTGATACAGGCTAGTGACAGAGTTTACCGCAGGGCCCATACGTCATCCTGGGTTGACAACCACTATCCATCATCCTTCCCAGGGAAGCAAGCATATTGGACATTTCATGCGTGGATAAAAGACAAAATACATCACAACAGAATAATGCGTAAATGAATGTAAGTCCCTTTTGGGCTTCTCTAAGGATTCACAAATCAAAACGTGACAATGTAAAGCCACAAACCAGCCTCTAGCCACATAGTCTGTGTAATATTTTACTGATCTGTGCTTCACCTTGGGAATTCAATTATAAAGGAGTCATAAATGTGCCCTCAAAAAGGCAAAAGGTGTCCTCTAAGTCACAAGTCCCATTTGTCCTTATTGCATTTCAAAAGAGGACTCTAGATCCACATGGTTGGCTTATTTCTCTTCCTCAACATTGTCTGTTTTATTGGTGGATATTTGTCATAATCTGCAGTGTACAGTGATCTATTACTCACATCTGGCAAGGCTATACAAAATGATATCACCCCTTTCTTCATGTACCCTCACTGTAAAGAATGTGTCTTTTAATCACAATCCTTCTGAACAAACACTGCTTGGGAAAATGATTATAAAATATACAAAATGAATTGACTGTAAGTCATATAAAGTCCATCTTCAAAGAGCGAAAGCATTTAGGCACATTTCATCAACTTAATAACTTATATTAAGTAGCTTTGCAAGACAAAAGTGTGAATACTTAGTACACCATCACCCAAAGACGAACAGTCGTTGAGCACCGCTACTAATCCAGCACTCTTTTTTTTTTTTTTACCTCACCTTACTGTTCACATTGCAGAGCTACTTGTGTTTCCATAAAAGTATTTAGCCACTAGGTAGTATATCACACTTTTATTTGATAATTCAAGCAGGAGTGTGTTGGAGTTAACTTGTTTCATGTAATAAATCTGCATACTCCCACACACTTTTCTCTTTTTTGGTCGATCAGACATTGACCTTCATCAGGATCAGTTAGCTTAAAACTGCCAGTTTAGTTTTTTGATTGCAATTAAGTGAACTAAAAACGAGAAAATGGTCTGGCACACAGTACATTAGAGTAAGTCTGAAAATAGTTTTTTTTACTTATTGAATCAAGATGAAATTGGAATGGAAATCTACCTGAATCACGACATTCCCTCACCTACCTAAAAGCCACTGGGACAATAATTTGCAAAAGGTTAATGGAGACCTCTCTACAGTTCTCTACATCTCCAATGTTGACTTTCTCAGTGGCAACATCTGTGCTCAAAACATTGAGCTTGGTTTCTCACTGCAAATCAGTGTAATAGCACCAATGGCATGCCTAGAATATAAACATGTTAGTCAGGCTACATCAGTCAATGTTAGAGCCATCTGTGATGTGTACAGCCGTGAGTAAATCTACAGGTATATTTTTTACCATCTCCATTTTGAAAAAAGGTAGGAGGAAGTCAATGCAATGGAAAGTTACTTGCACAAAATAAATTGACTGTTCCAGCGCCTCCTTTTTCTATTTTCTAGCTTCAAGCTAGGTTTACCACTGTGACCAAAACAAATTGTACAACACTAATGTTGAGTCATGCTACAAAGACCTTTTTTCCACGACGTCAGCTTCATGATTCTGGGTAGTTTCTTAGAGTCTACTAAACAACTTCTTGCAGGTTTTCACATCGTTGACACAGACCAGGCAGGCTGCGGTTTGTTTCCTACCCTCAATCCCAGCCGTTTGAGTCCTCATCTCAACTTTTTGTTGTATAGAAGAGAGCTTCCATGTCCTTGTTCGCGAAGCATTGTATCCTTAATTAAACTACACCTACTAAGCCGTTGAGCACCAGGATTATTCTGCATGGTGGTGACATTTTGTGTGTGGCTATACTCCCATGGGTTCCTCTAACATTTGAAAAGCTGCTTACCCATTCTCACAGCATGGCAGACTTTAAGCCAAAGCATATAACACCACCCTTTAAAATCAGTCAACGTTGAAATGAAATCAAACAAAAGATGCATAATAGGACAAAAGGGTCCAACTGGCTGGTGAGAGAAGATGGTTCAATGAAAGCATTATTTTTCTGAACCATTGGCCTCACGTTCAAACTAGGATTAACAAAGAGAGAAGATGCAAAGATGGACAGAAAGGCAGCGCGATGGAATGATGAGAAAGTTAGAGAAAAGTTGAAATTAATAACACAATTCAAAATGTAATCAGTATAAAGGTTTTGTATATAGCATCAGTACTACAAAAATATAGCTCAGTGCATTGTGATATGGATAATCATAAGCAAATGTTAGGACATTCTTTAGTGCAAGACATATTAAATAAAAGTGCAAAGAAAACTTTCTCTGCTGGTTTAGGAGCAGGCCTAATGTGGCTGATAATGAGGAAAGGCTGTTGTGGTCTTGATGTGTGATTTACAGTAAAAGCTTTGAGTCTGAATCATAGACTGTATAATATTGGACAAAGCTTCCGTTTCGGCAAAGTGCTGCAAATACGGAAGTGCCTTAAACCTGCGTTCTATCTGAATTCCAGCAGGGGGCGACACGTGATGTTAATTTTTTGAATTATGGTCTCGTTGATTTTAAAATCGGCGATAAAGCAGAGGGTGTTTTAGGGCGTGGCTATGATGTGATTGCCAGTGAAAGTGTGTAACGTAACGTGGCTCCTCCCTTTCGTCTAAAATCATCACATCCGCAACCAGGATGGCTGTGCCCATAACGCCAAACTCGACAACTCATAGCAGATCTTCACAAACCAATGGGTGACATCACACATGCTCTGTCCATTAATATTAACAGTCTATGGTCTGAATTGATCAGTGGAGCCATGTGTTTGGCATTATACCTTTTATTAGACATCACAAGAAAGGATAAGGCATTGTGTGATGGATGGAGAGGAGACCAATGGTGTCTTCTCTCGTCCCTTCAGAGTGGCTCTTCCTATCATCAAGTAAACAAACAGTTGCTTACCTTATTACATGACATTGATTGAATCATGCATTTTAGGAAATATAGTTCCTGAGCCCTTACTAAAGGCAAATGGTAATGTGTATCACCCATAGCCTTTTCCCAGGACAGAAGACCTTTGATGTTACCTGTTAGTTAACAAACTCTCATCTGACACACATCACCAAATTTAATATACAGACAATACAGATACAAATATCTAAAATATCTCTCTGCACCAAGTTCATTTCCCACAGTATTCATGTGAAATCTTGGCAGAAAAACAACCTGAACATGTTGACATTGCAACCGGAGCCTGGAGACAAAAATGTGGAGCAAAACACATAAACTCATGTAGAGGAGCAACAGCGTGGCTTCAATCCACGACAACATACAGCTGTGAAAATTTTTATTTCAAATGATGTGAAAAGTCACCACAAATGTAAAATATACTACTCATTAGTCATTTCATTATTTATGTATTTTTTTATCTGTGTCCTTATGAGTCTCACCACCACCCCTAGAGTGGAATACTTTTTCCTTTTAAGAACTGACTCATGTCAAAGTCTGTATTGTTGCAGTATAGGTTCCTGGTGTTGCCCCTCTGTTATTGTCTGCATAACAAATGTCTTTTATATGTTATAATGCAGTGTCGGCTGACAATGGACTTTTAGTAGTAAGGTAAAATGAGTCTCTTCACAGTACATTGCATAGTCTTTGAAAACTGTTCTGTTTTCTTCACATGGGAACAATAAATCTATATCAGACCATAGATTTCGTGCACCAGAGTACGTTGTTCTTTTTGTTGTTGTATAAAACAGTTCTCAAAACTCAATGACTTCCTGTTCTTTAAATTGTTATTCTCATACCAGATAGAGTATTGAGTTTCAGTATTTATGTTTTGTTTGCCTACAGTATGCACCACATTCATGTTTTAAGGTGTGGTTGATGCTTTCAAAAATGTTGTTTTAGGAAAAAGTAAATGTCCATCATTATGAAAGATCATTATTATTATTTATTTATTATTATTATTTAATCCAAAATGTTACAAATAGCAGTTGCAGCTCATGATGAAGTAACTGCCATCCAGTAACGTCACTCTAGCAATCTTTTTGTGAAAAATCTGGTAATATTTTCTAAACTTTTGAAATGTCTAATTTTGATATTACACTCAGTCAATAGCAAATACTTCCATAAATGTGTAAAAATAAACTTTTAACTGCCTATCATCCTTTTTTAAATTTACTTCAATCAAATTACTTCTGCTGCATTATCCCTGTTAATTTCACCATAGATCGATAACGTTAATTTTATCCTGATGTTATTTGGAATGCTGTCTAAATGTTCCCAGAATATATATGTATATGTGTGTATATATATATATATATATATATATATATATATATATACTACATATTAAATAAAGAAATTATTTATTTACTGTAAATCTGTGGATTAATTTCAGTAATTGTGTTTTGCAGAAAATATTGATGTTCTACTATATGTTTTTTCAATATTTTAGGCAATCTCTTACCTCAGTTTCTTTCAGATCCCTGATCTTGTCATTTTATTTTCTTTCACCTCTCCTTTCACGTGCGCGCGCACACACACACGTTTTCCTCTTAGACACCCTTGGCTCCTCGCCTCCCTCCTCCCCTACTCTGTTTTGCCCTTCTCTACACATTTGGTAATTCATGGGTGAGAAGAAAGACTCTGAGCACATTAGCAAAGGAGTCACCAGGAGTTCACTTTGAAGAGAAGAAAGACATATATCCATGACCTCCAGCAATGATCTGTGGATTGCACGGCCAAATCTCTATAGGGTATCTTTGGGTTTTATTTTCATATGTCTGATCCAGAAAGAAATGAAGTTTTTAGAAAATCCCCATAAAATTTCCATAGATTATCTGTTTCCTGAAGAAATTTAGGCATCAAACTGAACATAAAAGTACTTTAAAACCTCTTGGATGCAAGTAACTCAGGTATTTTGGGCACTGTTAGATCAAACTCCATATTGGGAGCTTCTGGAGGTAATTAAGTAAGTAATTAAACTTTATTAATATAGCACTTTTCAAAAGAGTAGTTAGTGCTTTAGACGGAGAAAAGAGAGTAGCACAATATGTCTAAATAAAAATAATGTAACATGTACCATTCCATTGACCCATGTCCTCTCTTGTTCCCCTTTGTAACATGGAAGCACAATAGCCACATTTAGACAGATATTAAAAAGTATATTTGCACAGTAATGTGCCTTTTGATATGGTTTGTTAAAATGCTCTCTCTCATCGGACGGAAATTAGTAACATCTGCTCTGAAATAATTCAAGAAATGGCAGGGTCCAGCAACAAAAACTAGAAAGGTATAATCCGCAGACTCGACGTTTTGAGGCCATAAGTATATTCTTACATAAATTAATTTCTTAATTGTGATGATTTAAGTCTCCAACTGTGGTCTCATCAAATTGGAGAGAGTTCATTTCAGGCTGGTGACACACAGGACCTAATGCTCATCATATACTTGATAAAAGAAAGCAGTTATTTTTTGGATACAAGGATCCCTTGCTGCATGTCAAACCCCATGTTTCCTGGTATCTCGAATTAAAAGGGATTTAAGAGCAGACAAAGTACCCAAGGAGCATTTAGAAAGAATGACTATAGTTACATCAAAATTCTGCTCAACACACATTTAGAATTAAAAAAAAGGACAGTTTTTTTTTATATTCTCTTTTAATCAGCTAATTAGGAGAGCGAGATTGAGAGAAATAAATGAGACTCATAGATATTAAAGATTAACGGTCTCCGTCTTTTCCCTTTCTTTATAGTTCTGATTAGAAGACTCTAAATAAGATGCTATTCCATTAACCTTCTGGATACAGTAAAGGGCAGACTTTTTCAAGTAGTCTCTCAGTTTTTGTCCCCTTTTCACTGCCAAGGTTTTGGATGATTTCATTTATTATATATAAACATTTTTGGGATAAACAGTGAATGTTAATTCCTTTTTTTTGCCTGGGTAACCTTGGCACAAATGGGTGTTCTAAATGTTGTCGCCCTGAAGATTAAAAGCTTTTTCTGTTGTTGAAAGTAAAATAAGTCACTCAGAGTACAGTAGATGTGTCAACAAAATGCTCAATATTGCTATTTAAATTTTGATTTTCATCTTCCACAAGTTCTCCAAGCCAAACACGACGTTGTGGGTCATTGGGTATTTTTAAGTTGGTATATGGAAATCCTGGAGCTTTCTCAGTGGGTATACTGCGTATGTGTATCACGTAGTCTACACCACTGGGCTACTATCTCAAGAAAAACTTGTTTTCTGTATCCAGACTCAGCTAGTTCAACTTTCTCTCCTTATGTGACCCAGAAATACTCTACGACCCTGTGATAAATTTGTGGACTCCCAACAGCGACCAAAATACTTGGACACTGTGGAAACAGGTCGGCAGGAGAACTTGCCAGACTTGTTTTTATTATTGTTACTTAATGGTGGAGGATCCACAGGGCCATGATTCCTCTGGAGCTCTGTCTTCTCTCGCTGGAAAGAAGGCGAAAACTTAGATAAGATGTGACAGGCTGATAGCTGCTCACTGTGGCTGCTTTGGAAAGCAAGACAGGCTCTGTTTGTCTGATGAGAAATGCTCTGGAGGAAGAGATGTGGCTAGGAGGTAGAGAAGGAGGGGAGAGAGAGCGAGGGAGAGAAGGAGGGCGGTACAAAATGAAAATGAAACGGCAAAGTGTTGGATTGTCTGGTGTAACCTTTTGCAAATAGATTTTTGTAAACTTGCTCATTTCTTTTCTGGAGAAATGATAGGTAATGACCGTGGCATTCTGATTACAGTGTTTTATTTGTGGAGATAGATCTTGCTCATATTCACACACATAAATACTCACTGAAACACACGCACACCCACAAACTCTAACAATATGTGTCGTGCATGCGGGCCAGTCGTCAAGGTAAAGGTCAGGGCTGACAATGATTTGAAACCTTTGCGATCTGCTGGCCATGACAAATACACAACATTACCGAGGGATGAAGGCTGAAAGGAAGCAGGGGAGGAAGAGATTTACGGAACCGGTTAAGGCATAAATGAATAAGCTGCAGACCAAAAGCTGTACTTTTTTTCAATAATTCATTACTTTTATTTATATATAAGGTTAGTGACTTTTGTCAGTCATACTTTCAGCCATAAATCTCTTCTTCCTTCATCCTGGGAGGTGAGCCTGTAAAACAGACTGAAAAAGTGTCAGTGAAATAGAGAGTGGAGGATCTAGCTGACATGAGACAGACAGCTGTTGGCTAAAAGCAGCACTGATGCCGTATGGAGATGCAAATAGACCTGACAATACATGGGAGACGGCTGCCAATCCACCCGACATGTCCTCCAGCCTCTATCTATATGGTAGGCTATCCATAATATCCATACTACTTTCTGCATTGAGCTATTATGATTTAGTCCATAAGGTTCTGCAACATTGATGGCAGTATGTACCCTCAGGTATTAACTTGTCAAATGCCACTTTTTGTCAGGTGGTATTACAAGAGCTATCATTCTGTAATACTGACATAGCCTCATTGGCACACATGTAGCAGTATGAAATATTGTCACACATGTATATGTGTTGAAATATGTCTGTGCAGTCCAGTGAACTGAACTTTTTTTAATTTACTTTTTTAAATTTTGTCTCTTGTTCAACAAACCTCTTGTAAAGCCAACATTTGTTATACTAAATACATTTCCGAAGATTGTTTCCGTATCTGTCATAGCAGCTTTCCAGCCAACTCCAGAGCTACTTATTGCTAAACGTCCTTTCCTGTGTGTTGAACTCTTCCAGAAATAATGTACCTGGGTATCACTCACCTGACTGGGGCTGCTGCACAACTAATTAGCAAATGTTTTGAATCAAACTGCATGAATGACTTTGGACATTTTTAGAACACAACACTATTTTTTATTATACATAAATACATTCTTTCAACAGAAAGTCACCAAATTCATGTTTCAAATCCCAGTCATAGTTCACTCTTCACATAGTTCATTTTTAATGTTGGGGACAGCAGTTGAGAAAATAATCTCGCCACAAGGTCAGTGTAGTAGCTTTCCATCAAATCATCAGCAGACGGAGTCTGCCCAGTTGTAGTAGCCCTTTAATGACTTCTTCATGTTAGCTTAAACTATATAACTGTGTGTGTGTGTATATATATATATATATATATATATATATATATATATATATATATATATATATATATATATATATATATATATACTAGGAACTAGGAAAGAAGAGCTGCAAGCATATCACTCTGCCCAAGTAGCACTGCTTCGCCTTTCTGAGAATATAGTTCCCAGTTTATATACAGTTAGAAGATGGCTGTGTCTCATGTGACGTTTTTTGTATACGCTGTGACTATACAAATCACAACATGTTAATAGGAACATGTTGGCGTTATTTTGTCACTTACTCGGAGCAGTAGGCTAGTTGGAGCCGGTTACCTCCAGGATGTGTGCTAGGCTAAGCTAACGGCGGAGCCGTCAGAGTTACGACACGCACGGAGATGAAAAGGGTATCTTTCGACTTGTCTAACTCTTGGGTTATGGTGAATAAGCTAATGTCCCAATAAGTCGGCGTGTTCCTTTAATAATTCCTGATTTACCAAACTAATTGTTGCATCTCTAGTAAAATCAAACATATGCTGAAACCCTATTTGAGTGAAGTTAATGAGCCTCATCAGCATCCCCAACTGTATGAAGTACATGTTGCAACCAGATCGAGTTGCAGAGAGTTGAGGTTCTAGACATGGACATCTCATTATTTGATTGACATGTTTATTTTACATTATTTCAGACTGTGAAAGCTGTGTTAATGTCATGTCGAAACTGCTGTCTGAGTGGCTTCAGTGCCCCTCCATCTGTAAGACAGAGATATGGCGGTGTTAGTCGGGACCTCCTGTTGTTTTATATCTGAGAGGCAGTGAGTCATCCTGACACAGTCAGATGCGTCATTTCCTTGTTTTATGCAAGGGTTGCACTTAACCCATTCAGCCTTTTTTTCATATGCAATGGTTACTTTGTATGTATATATTTGTTTTTCTGTATTTATTGTTTATTTCATATTCATGTTTATTATGTTTGTTTATGTATGCACCTTTCACCAAGGCAAATTCCACATAAGTGTACTTATTGTGGCAATAAAACCTTTTCTGATTCTGATCATCATCTCAAATTGTGATGTAAGCACGTCCGTGTGAGTGTTTTTGTACCAAACATATATGAAAGAGCTGGGAGTGAGATGACAGAGCTCAAACTGCTTGCGAATCATCAGTAGGCTGCATTTACGTTCTCTTTATCATATCAAGTTTTGCCCAACAAATCATCAGGCACAGAGTGAATAATGTATGGTAAGGGGCGGTTTGGTGTGTGTCCTAGTTAGCATTTGCTTTGCTGACACCTGCTGGTGCATCCACAACAAAAGCAATTAGATGCATGGTCCTCCAAGGAAACTCTGGCACTCTTCCATCCCCAATCAAATACTTTTGCTGTATACTCGCTCCATCTCTTTGCTCCTCTCCTGGAGTTTCATGACCGTAACTTCCCACTGACAGATTCCCCCATGCTCCGCTGCCTTTTGTTGTTATCTGATTAGCTGGAGCGAGAGACCAACCAGGATTCATTTCACTGCTGTCTCTCCTAATTTCATTCCAGGCTGTTTCCCAAACAATGCCTAGAATTTTAAACTTCTCCTCATACGTCTCCTCCTAATGACGCCGAAGCACGAGATACAGTATCTGTACCTTTAACGTATGCTCTGGGTCAGACATACAGCTACAACTGGCAGTCCATTTTCCTCTAACGTTATGATACCAATGCTACCAACTGAGGTGAAATGTTGTCTTTGATAAATGTGGCTGACATTCACTTTGAAGAACAGCCGAGCTGCACATAGTGCGTTAGGATTTTATCGTTTTTACACAATGTGTCCTTTTGAGTACCGAGTCATTTGCATGTATGTTATTTTTCCCTACATCTCCCACGCTGCTTGTTCGTGCAGAGGGTTTAAGTATCGCCATGCCACAAACTTCGTGTTACCTTGTTTGTTCACAATGGCTCTTTACATTTAAGGTTTTCGTCACTTTTGAGTCCCTTTTCTGTGCTGGCACGTAAAGTCATCACAAGTCTTGTCTGTCTTACTACTGTATTTGATATTAGAAAACAAAACAAAAGCATGTTCCTTGTTTAGTTAACCTAACCAAACCTGCTGTGCCTATTTTGGAATTGGACTTTCCATTACTAAAAGACTTGCCATACTGTTTGGTTAGAAATAACATTGTTTCTGTAATGTGATTGGTTGTAGTACATTGCAAAACACTGCAGTTTATTGACGGTATATCATAGTTTCTAATTTTGCAGTTGAATAAATTATATCTATTGTAATCAGTGGTTATAATGTTTATATTGCCCAACCCTAAGAATATAATCTGTTTCAGTTAGTCTCGCTTTGCCAGACCCTTCTCCAAAGCGCGCTGAAGGAGGGTCTGGCTACTCTACACAGCATTCGGGGATAGGAGAAAAACATGCTTTGGTTTCATGGCATTTCTTTAAAACAATCAGAATCGTCATGGGCGGTGCTAAACTCCTCACAGAGCCGCTGCAAAATAGTCGTGCGAGAGAAAACTCAGATTGGACAGATAGTCTAGCTATCTGTCTCAATTTACCATGCAGAGATCTGAGGAGCAGTCAACAGTAGTCCTCATAAATACACAGGATTTAAAATTCCAACACAAAGAAAGCAGAAGGAAACGGAAAAATATCTATCTATAATTTCCTGCAGCACCGGAGCAATCCCAGAAGTAGAACGCGAAGTATATAGACTAGTTTCAGTTAACATCAGTCTGTAAGTAAAGTCCAGGGATTGTGGCAAGTTCATTCTGTGGATCATTTCTAATAACATAAAGTTGACTTTTCAGACAGTCCTGGTCATCCCCCGTCCCAAAGAAATGTCTCTCTGAAAGAGGGCATTTCTTTCTTTTAAAGCAGTCACATTTCCAGTGTGACTGCTTTAAAAGAAAGAACTGTCAAGATCTGAACCCTCTGAGAAACCCCATCAAATGCATCCAAACTTCCAAAATCAAATGGATGATAAGATCAGTCAGCTGTAGTTTAGTCCCTACAGGGCAATAAACTCAAAAAAATTCACAAACCCCATGGCTGTAAATGATCTCTTATCGGTTGTGGGAGTAAGTCCTGAGGCCTTTGAAGAGTCTTCTCTGAGCACTAATATTTTGTACCAATAGGGAGGCTTCCATGTGGATTGGGTGGTATGCCTCACACAGAGCCTATGAGGCTTTAGTGAGATAACTCAGAATTACTGCTAATAATGCTCTCTGGATTAAGCCATGTTAGAGTGTGTGTGTGTGTGTGTGTGTGTGTGTGTGTGTGTGTGTGTGTGTGTGTGTGTGTGTGTGTGTGTGTGTGTGTGTGTGTGTGACTGAGCTCTAATCTAATCCTTGATGTATTGTTATTCTTTCACCTTTGGTGGAATTTACAGTGTTGAAATGGAGGCACAATCATCTAAAATAAAAACAAAATATAACTTGAAAGAAAGGAATAAGGAAACCACAACACCATCATCAACAAAACAGCAGCACGCTTTGTATTTCACGTTAATTTGTCTGTGGGATTCAAATGAGCAGGAGCACACGTTGAGTGGGCTTGATGGCTCAATCAGTGCAAGTTAATTACTGTCTCAGCTGGGAAGAGGCGCAGACAGAGAAGTTCACCTCAGTGCAGATTGTGGAGCATAGTTTTAGGGGCTCCTGAAGGGCACATTATGTGAGCTGAGAGGAGAGGGAAGAAATAGGCAATGTGGCAGTGATGGGGTGTTGAAAAAAGCAGCAGGCACAAACAAAGCTTCTCATTAGCTATTTGCAACTGCGGGGCATAACTGGCAAGTCTCACAAAGTGAAAAACAGAATCAAAGGCACATGAAATGGGGAACATCAATAAATAAGCCCTCTGTGTGACCAATGAAGAAGTAATTAAATTATGTTGACAAAGTCTGCCTGGTCTCAGAGAGACGACTGAGAAGCCAGCAAAGTGACTTTTATCAGTGTGGTGTCAGTTAAGAGACAAGTGGAAAAAAAATGGTTAATTGGTTCCTCTTTGGCTGTGCCATTGTGCTGCACATTTTGAACAAAAAAAAAATAAGTCTTTGATTCTCCTCTCATATTTGTGTTCAGTTTCTTTATGGCTCAAAGGAGCAGGAACCTTCTCATGAGAAGTAAAAAAAGAAAGGGTTAGATGAACTGTATGAAAATAGTGCCTAAATGCATAAAAAGATAGATGCCTTTTAGACTCCTTGGTTGCGAAAATCTGGGGAAATTAGATTGAGGTTTTTACAAATCTATGTGCTTTCAGTTGGCTGTTCTACACACAGGAGTATGATGTGTTTCTCCTGTCTTCCACTGCGGACAAGCCCCACTGTGATGTTTTGGCTTAAAAAACTGTCAATAATGAGTTTGATTATATCCAATAAAACCAATGTCGGCCCAAATGAATTCTAGTATCAGCATATAGAAATTAATAGGAGAGCACCAGATGGTTCCATAATTTGATTAAGAGCCTGTCAAAGCTCACCTCTCTTTATGATTTCATAGGGTTTTTGTTCAGTTGTATTGGCACCAACATTTTCTTAATTTTATTTGCATTGTACTACTTGCATTGTACAATTTTCCTCCAAAGATGTTGCACACAATACTAGAAGCTCATGTAATTTAAGTTCAACAATGGCAAGCTTCATGCAATCTTTAACTAATACTTACATCATTTGCAGTACAATTATTAACTCTGTTGTTCCACTTGAACAATTCGAAGATTTGGCACATTTCTGTGGCACCCAGATGCTGAAATTACTAAGAGTAACAGCATACATCCTTCAGAAATATTTCTTTGCTTTGGCAATAAACCAGTCTCCATGCTAAAAGGATCACATTATATGTAAAAACATCAACATTGTTTGGAATTACATAACAATCATACAAAAGAACAGCTATACTATATTGTTATTGTGAAACCATACAGCTTGAAATCCCTGTTGGTCTTTCCAACCCTGTAAAACAGCATCAGAGTACTTTGACAGAGCCCCACCTTTTGGGAGAACTCTGGCTTTAAAGTCCTTCATCGTAGGGAGGATTTCGCCACCATCAGTGCACTCTGAATCAGCAGCAGGGTCTGCTTCTATGTCAAGACGACACAACTCAAAGCACCGCAGGGCACAACATGAGCAACACACAGTATTGATCTTTTCTGCCACATATTGCGAGACAAAGTAGTTCAACCAGACTTGGAGCTGTAAACTGGCTCCACAGTGCACCCCAACAAACTTCACTCAATTGCAGAGAGTTTGGAATTAGACAGCTGAGAACTTTGAGGGATTAATGAAAAGTCGAACAGCGTGACCTGCTAATTACAGATGTAAACTGAGATAATGCAATGCTATGAAGCCTACTGCTCAGTCATGTTTGAGCGTTTTCTGTTATATTGGATTTCCTTCATCATTTTTGAAGCAATTATAGTTATAACGATGAGATTATGATGTACAGTCTACTGATACACAGAGAGAGGTTGTATACGGCTGCAGTAATAAGCACGTCATGCAGGGCCTCACTGGAACTCATTGTATGGGCAGGCACTGATTGGCCATCGGGAGTACTGGGAGATTTCCCGGTGAGCCTGTCTATTTGTGTGGGCTGCATGTGCTGCACGCTGGTCGAAAGCTTTGATCGGCCCATAGGGAGAAGAGCGACCATATGATTGGCGCACTTGTGTTTTTCATGTGAACACTGGCCATTCACATCTTGGTCTTTGGCTGACCGGCCCACAGAGAGGAGAGAGATCACATGATTGTCCCAATGGTTTGTCTCTTATCTGAACACTGGACAGTCACATCCTACTATGGCCCACTTCCATCCTACCATAGAGACAGGGTGCATTTAAGTCCCGCCCCCACCGGCAGGAAAACCTAATCCACAAAGTGCCTGTAGCTAGCTAAAAACACGAGATTTAAGCATGTCAAATGATTATTTTAGCATCCTTTGTCTACCGGAGAGGACAAGTTAGCTGTTAGTAAGCTAATTTTTGTTATGTATTAGCAAGCTGAGGCACTTGCAAACATAATACTATAGCTTTCTGATGTATCCAAATTCCACTAACACAAGCTACATACTGTGTACAAAATGCAGCTTTAGCTTAACTTACAGACTTATCACTTGTTTACTATACAAGAAATCTTGATGACACCCATGCTCCACCCTCAACCTTTAGCCATCTTGCCATCAAGAGCCAGGCTGCCTTTTTGACTCAGTGAGTACACTCTCATACTATTGTAACGCTAGGTATTGTTAGTGTAAACTATTAACTCGCATTGTTACATACAAGTACTTTCGGGACGTGGATAGAGTAAGAGCACGGAGACAGCTTCAACTGTGTAACTTGGTCCACTTTAATGACACTTCACAAGCATAGGACAACTCAAGACTCATAACAAAACGTGCCTCATCATCCCATCATCATATCCCTCCGCCAACCTAACTGTTACTGAATTACAGGCAGGGTACAACATGTTAGATAGCTCCCTTGTTAACTCAAGGAACAGAATACACTATGAAACTACAATTAGTGGAAATATGTGTCTTATTTCAGTAACACTAAAAAGGTCATCATCTAACTAACACTAAATATTCACAAAATAAATCTCATCTTACATTCTTCCCTTTCTTCAAATGAAATGTCCCCATTTCAATAAATCTCATCTTACACTATCTTACACTACTCAGCTAAGTGGCAGTATTTGGGGCTGGTATGTACATGTGTTGAAGGGGAGTGCAAGGATGGGTGCTGTCCAACTGATTGTGGTGAGCTGGTGTGAGTCTCAAAAGTCCAGGGCTGATTTTTTTTACCCCAGTCCAGCCCTGTGTATGGGACATGTTTATCTGCTTCCATGAAGCTACTGACTCATGCTGGGGTTTGACAAACCAGGATGACTGGGATGCGAGCTCTGCAATTGGTTGGCATCAACAGGGACATTCTGGGCTCATTAAATCCCCAGATGGTGAGGGCACAGGAGCAGCAGAGTGAATAGTATTATTACCCAGCAGGGTGAACCGTGGACCAAATGGTGTCCTGATCTGGCTCAGGACCACCAAACCACGTCAAACCACTTCTAGCTGTGAGCTCATCTGCTAAATGGTTTATCTCATTGGATAAGCGTTTTTACTACCATAGGGAAACAAAAAGCTACACTTTTGCTTTGAAGTCTAGACTGTGCAATGTGTTCATTTTTTAACAAACACACCTATAAGGATGATTTTACAGTATTCATATGTAAAGAACACAGTTGCTTGGTGGTGGGAACAGGCGTGCAGATTCTAAGCACTTTGGCAGTTGATGCAGCCAAATCAAACTTAGAACTTCACTGCTATTGGATCAGCTACAGTACTACACATTCACACAACACCACTTAACACATTTTTGTTTTACTACTAGATCTTCGTAAGCAGGATTTATAGTTGTGTGTTAATATGGAGATGCCAAGAACTGTAACTTGTCAACGTTGGCAGTTTTCTCCTACAAGTTTTAGATGCAGACCGAGACTGTTCAGAGTGAAAACCAAGGGCGATTCTAGAATCTGACCTTTCGGGGGGGGGCTCAGCCCCTAATGAAAAGTTAATAGCAGTTAAGCTAGGGGGGTCCGGGGGCATGCCCCTGTAAGATTTTTTTTTTTAAACCCTTAAGTCATGACTTCTGGTGAGTTTTGGGGAAAGAAATAGACAGATTGAGACATGCAATTATGACAAACTATCAACAGATTCAAGGCATCTGCTGTGAAAAAAGATGGCAACTACAAAGCATGATTATTGCAGCACATACCCAGGGGCATCGGACTGTGGGGGGAAAGGGGACTGAGTACCCAGGGCCATCATGTGAGGAGGGCCCAAAAAGATGCTAGAATGAATAGCTGTGGATGCGGGAAGGGGCCTATAGAAAATGCCTTTCTACAGGGCCCAGAATTTTGAGCTACGCCCCTCCACATATGTTGAACTGGTAAAATCAGCCTTAACATATTGATAGACAGAATTATTCATGTTTTTTCTGCTGTTAATTTTCAACTTTTTCATTTACATCATTGACAGAAACTGATATGGTTATACAGCTAAATGATGAATAATCTAAACTAATAATGGCTCTGAACCAGATGGGGAAAATCCAACATCTATTTTTCTTAAGAGCCTAGTCCTCCATGAAATGCATATGTAAATATAATGTGAATGGAATATTTTAAGTGTTTTAAGTGTTATTGCCCGTACAATATATGTCCACTTTCTCACCTGGTTCTTCCATGTCTTCCACTCTCTCTCCATCCTGCTCTTTCTCTCCATCTTCCTCTCTCCCTCTGTCCCCCTCCCTCAGTCATATCACTGACAGTCACATACAAAACATTTTGTAATCAACTAGAAAATAATCTTTAAATAAAAATAAAATAAATAAAATATGTCAATATGACGTTGCTGTCCAGTGCAGTGGGATAATATTAAAGGCTTATCTTATACTTTCTCACCTGAACCTGGCTGGTTTCTTTAAAAAAAGAAACGTATATCCATCTATGGGGAAACAGACTGTGGGTGAGGGTTTGTTGTTCCAGTTCTGATATGAATGAGTCTGATGATCTGTCAGGTTGAATTATTTATTTATATAGTTAAAATTAATAAAGTGTCTGGTAGGGAGGTAACTGCAGCGGCAGCGCTAGGCTATGTTTAGCGGTGCTCAAGCCGTTACGGCAGGCTATTAATAGCACACTTTAAAAACTTGTTGTAGGCGACTCTCCTAAGCTACATTTGCCTATAGTTAGCAATTTTGTCTAACATTGCACAACAAAATTGGACTCCGTGGTGAATTAGGTAGGCTAATTCAGATATAATTGCCACCATTGTGATCAGGGAATCACAGATTGGTTCCACAAATACTACACCTGTAGCCTACTTAAGGTGTTCATTCGATTATATTTCATTTTCACTCCATTAGCCATACCTTTTCAGTGGTTGAAAGTAGCCATACTCTGACAACCAAATTCCCCAAAGTTATCTGCGCAGACTGAACAGTAGGCTGAAGCGCCCTCGTTCAGGGAATCGCTGATAGGATGTTGACTTTAGGCTACAACTGAGCTGAGCCTGTCGTCATATCCTACTCCATCGCTAAAATGAGGTTTGCAAAAGTAATAAGGTTTGAGCACTAAACAATTTCAAAAAATAACAATGATAAGGACTTTATTTTTCAGGGGAGCTGAGATGATTTTTAGGGGTGCTTCAGCACCCCTAAAAATAGCCTAGCGCCGCCTATGGTGAAAACAACATTAAGCAAGTTGACTTCATTTGAACTACTTTTCTAGATTTTTTAAGTTCCATGTTGCCATGTCCCTGATGACTTCTCTTCTACGAATCCTACATTAAATCAATTCTAGCGCTTAATATATCAATACCAATAATACATTGGCTGAAATAGTGAATACAAACAGCAAAATTACAGTTGTCCAGCAGAGTAGCCTCTCTGTATCACGGTCCGGTGGTGAAGAGGGCAAATACCATCCTGTCTGACGGCACCCACCCTCATTATCAGGAGTTTTAATCCCTACCCTCTGGCACCCACTTCAGATTTTCCTCAGTCAAGAAAACAGATACACTCAGCTTGCCTGCCAGTAAATAATCAGGCCTACTTGTAGGATGATGTTCATGTTGATCTCTGATTATGTTGTTGCTGCCGGATGATTCTATTTGATGTATTTTGATCTTGATTTTAATGGTATGCTGGTCGTACTTTTATGTGGGGGGATGACAGGATAGTCGTCATCATGTATTCTTCTTATTGCTGTTCTGGTGGCTATGCTTGCTCATTGATGCAGTGCTGCTGAGTCTGTTTTACTCTAATGTTCTTTCATGTGTGCTTTATGTTGCACTCCATGCTGCAAAACCAATTCTCCTTTAGGGACAAATAAAGTTGAAGTGAAAATGACCTGGATGTATATACAGTATATCCAGTTCTAGAAGTACCTGTGTAGCCAACTGTCTCTATACCACAAAGTGAATGAAAGAATGTAAACACAGCTACTTTGGAAAATATATTGAAAGCATGATGTAGCGTGGTCACGTATACATCCATCTAGGTATCTGCGGTGGGACTGCTGTTAACCCCTTGCGTTTAGTAGAACCAAAGTGTAAAATTAGGCAGTCGAACAACTATATAAAAATACTAAATAATACAACCAAGGTGCTTTAAATAAATGACAACTGAATAGAAATATAAAAAAGCCTTTCTACCAGGTGGGGGGGATATTTTGACGATTCAGCAAAATACCTCCACATGTAATTTATAGTAACCTACAGAAAATGTTATAAGCTGGCCTGTGAAGGTCTAATATAAGCACTTCAGGCAGTTCACCAAGTGCAAGCTGCTTGCCCTTGATTAATAAAGCAATAAATAATCTTTCACAAATTGGCTCAGCACTACATGCCTAGCCTCAGCCCTTATCTTAACTTAATCATAAATCTAATTTTAACCATAAATCCAAGTCCTATCTTCACTGTGAGGACCCATCATATTAACCTCATATGTCACACAGATGTCCTCATTTTGTTGTTTTTCCAGTGTAAAACTCAAAAATGGTCATTGCAAATACAGAAGAGAAAACACACACACGCATGACGTGAGTTGTGTCAACAGTGTGAGAGAATTCGCAAACAGATGTAGCGACCGATCCGACTGCTTAAAAAGGGAGAGCTGTTCCAACAGTGCAGATGGCGTTGGCAGGGACAAAATATCATCCAGAAACCCTGCTGTTTCTTACAGCCTAACTCACCTCCCACTTAACACCACCCATACATGGAACAAATAATAATAAATAATAATAATAATAATAGTCTGATTTCAGATTTAAAGAATAAAAATAAAATCAACAGTCGCTCGTCACTCGTACTCTATTGTCCGCAGAGTTGAATCAGCACATCTTAGTTACACAAAAGTAAGAAATCATTTTGGCCTCCAAAAACTCATTGAAAAGTTCCAGTTTATGAATTGAATCCAGCTCATCACACTTCTTCAAAGACAATCAGAGCCCTTTATGGGAGGAGAGAGTAGGAAGACGTCTGAAAAGCACCATCTACTTTGGGTACAGGAGAGACTCATAAAGCAGAGAGAAAAATGTTTAGCTTCCTTATTATCTGTGGCAAGCAGACAGCTGGGGGAAACTGAGAGGTTTATGAGTAATAGGATGAAGAATAGAGCTGTGGGCCCTGCCTCTGTGATTAGTTTATACTTGCCAGGCTTTAGATGTGTCAGTGCGTCCATTTCTTTGCATCTCACTGTATCACCATTCCACACAGGCACTATAGCTGTTTTTAACGGAGTAAATTTGTTTCTTACAGACAAATCTAATCAATCACGTGAAAATAAAAGTGATTTTTCCTTTGTGCATCACTGACGTTTGTGCAACTATCGTGTGCAAATGCACTAATAATAATAATAATAATAATAATAATAATAATAATAACTTTTATTTATATAGCACCTTTCAAGAAACCCAAGGACACTTTACAGAATTACTGTGGCTAAACTAAACAGGACTGTTTAAATCTTAATGGGTTTGAAAATATGAACAAAATGGAAACTTGTACTGTAATTTAACACCATTGTGTAAACACAATTATTACAGGAGAGAGGCACAAGGCAGTGTTCCCAATTATTACAAATAACGCTCATTTAAAAGATTAAAAAAGCATGTGAACATGCATTAACTGTACAAACACCTAGCAATAGGATTCATTCCTCAGTAAATTAATAATTAATGTGTAAGCATGCTCCAAATGTATATTGCAGATTATTTATAGAGGCATCTATTACAGCTGCAATGCATACTAAATAATTCCTGAATACATAAAGCATTACTTTGGTTTCAATGGGATGTCATTCCAATTTTACGCAATTGCTGCTGCTTTTTCATTTTCTATAAATTATTCTTTCATTTTTATAAGTAATGTAATAGTAACAAAATGAGTCGGATACTGCAGCAGTTTTTCCTAAGCTGTGAAAGATAGATGTCTTCCTTTTATTTAAATTCTTTGAGAATTTTGTCTCACAAATGTTTTTAAGATGTTTTCTGTTATTGAGCTTGTATCCAAAAGGTTCCAAAAGGAAAATTGTTTATGTCCTTGGAATATCTTGTTTTGATTTGGAAAAGCTTCAGTAAAGACGGAAAATGTGAGTCCTTGTTATAGTGTTGCGTAACCTTGTGTCTCTCATCAAACGTCTATCATAACTTCAGATACAGTAAATTCCAAAAAGAACTTTGGCATGATAATCTGTTCGTCTCATTAGTTAAACTTTTAGGCACAGACCCTTTGTCAGTCAGAAATGGAATAACTTTAGGAAAAATAATTATAATTTCTTTAGCTGTAATTTTCCATGATTTTGAACATAATAGCTTTGTATAAAATATAAAAAGCCATTGTGTTTGATCCTTTAACCACTTCTCCTGAGCCCCTTTTTGGCAGTGTTGTAGTCAAGACCACTTAAACGAGACCGAGTCATCACCAAGACCAGAGTGTATCGAGACCAAGAAAAGACCAAGACTCGGATGGGTTTAGACCAAGTTAAGACCAAGGCAAGGCGAGACCGAGTCAAGAACAAGACCAGACCAGTGCGAGTTCCACACTGCATGACACGATAAAATGTGGGAAATAGGCACTCTTAAAATTGATCTAAAAGATCCACATTCCCATTAAAAATAAACACTCACAGAAAACAAATTAAGATTCACTGCATTTATTGCCATAAGTGTATCATGAGAAATGCCTTGATAAAGTAATCAAAAGGAAGTTGTGGTCTTGATTGGTCTTGAAATAAAATCCTTAAATGCAGTTAATTCCGAGACTAGACCGAAACCTTCAAAAAGTGGTCTTTAGACTGGTCTGGAGACCAAGACAGATCTTGAGTACTACAACACTACATTTTGGTTCTTTTTGTTAAACCAACCTGCAAAGGAGCCCTCCTAGACTAAACTTCTACAATAGTCATGCTTTAGTTAATTTACTGTCATTTAACAGGATCATCATCAACACAGGTGAAAAATCACGTTGGGCATCGTGCTGCTTTGCCATTCCTCCACCCATCTCCCCGTTGCCATTACGGTTTGGTTAGGTTATTTTGAGACAAGACTATCTTTGCAAAACTTTGTAGTCTGCCATGCTGTTATTCTGTGTTTCTCTGAGTACGGTGACGCAAGTTTGATGCTTTGACTGACGATATCAGGGTCCTCATGTTGTGATGTTAAGCATCTATAGCTTTCAAAATTACACTGATTGACCTAAACAGGGGGCTGTATTGACAGGTCGTAATTTTGTTAATTTTGAGTAGTATTAACTCTAACTCTGGTGTTGATTAAATGTGTCTGGGTGTGATTATCTCAAGGGGTGGCTGTGTCTGTGTCTGTAGGGTTTTGTTTGTGCCTTTGCCGGGAAAGCACAACAGTCTATATATATTTATATATTTTATTTACTGATATCAGGCTGACAATTAATAATCATTACGCAATTACAAACTACTTCCACATAAGGAAACGGTGCACAAATGAATAATAATATATGGGATCAACCTTGATCAGAGACTGCAAAGAGTTTTCTTTTCATGTTGCCGAAAGGCTTTAGATAGTCTGTTTGTCAGCAGAGACCCCATCAACAGGCAGGGGTTTTGTTGCATGAGCTTGTATGGAAGAATGTGAGCAGCCTTTGAAGCTGCAGATGATGGGAAAACCTGCCAGTGAGTCTGCAGGCAACTTTGGCAACTTTCTTTTACTTTCCATTTCTGAGGTGCAAAAAAAAAAACTTGATCTCCAGAGGTGGAGTTCTCCTATGTGTATTTTAGTGTGCATGCATGTGCAAACACACACAGTGTGTGTATTGATGCATGAACCTTTCATAGAAGAGTGAGGATACCAGTCATGTGAAAGGAGAAAACACCCTATTCTCTGAAACTCGTGGATGAATAATGAACTCACCTCTGACATGTGCCTTCACACAGAACTTCAGCTGCACACAGAGACAGACATATTGTTGCTATTATACTTTCAATGATAGTGGTGGAAAGTAACTACAGTAAGTGCATTTACTCAAGTACTAGGTGTGTGCATCTCTCTCTTATAAGAAGATCCGATACATATCTAGATGCATGGGCTATGATACGTGTCAGGGACAATACATTTTAATATGAAACGATTCAGTTCAATTTGATGTGATTTTTGAACGATTCGGCACAATTTCATGAGATACGATTCAATCTGATAGAAATGGTTACAATTTGTTAAATACATTTATTTCACATTAAAAGTTAAAATAAGCCAATTCTATAAAAGAAGCATTGCCTACCTTCAAATAAATTATATATTTTGTAAAAGGGACCAGGGAATAGCAAAATATTCCTCACAGCGCTAACTCCAAAAATGAAACCTTGCTGTCGGCACGGTTTTCTGCAACCCAAACAAAGGCACTGATTGACTGCCACCCAGAACATGAATGACCAAGTCCTTTATTACACAAATGGCGAGGCTTTTGTCTCTGTCACACATAAACACAAAGCCGTCTTTCATCGGCATTGCAAACACCGCAGCAGCTTCGTTGGATTGACGGCAAAGCTTCAGTCAATTGATTCGTAATGTTAGAACCGGGCCATTGGTCGATCCTTAACCTTTATTTATCCAGGTAAGCCGATTGAGAACAAATTCTCATTTGCAACGACCTGTCACATTTACACAGTTACACATTCACACCTGGAAGCTGCTCAGTACAACCACAGGCTGATCTGCTGGCCACTGAGCAGCTCCACTGGAGTGTTTTTTTGGGGGGTTAAGGGCCTTGCTCAAGGGCACCTCAGTGGTGGTAACGAGGGGGGGGGGGGAGCGCTGCTCTTTGACTTTCCCCACCCAGATTGATCCCGTCGGTCTGGGGATTGAACCAACGACCTCCCAGTCACAAGGTTGCTTCTCTAACCTTTGGGCACCACTGCCCTCTTATCTGTGATAATACAACTGGATACCGATTCATATCAATGAATATTTACACCCTTATCAAGTAATGTAATTAAGTACAATTTTAAGGTACTTTACTTGAATATTTTCCTTTCCTGCCACTTTTATACTTTAACACCATCACAATTCAGGGACACATATTGAAATGTCCCCACTGTTACCAGCTGCAACATTAAAGTGATGTACACATTAATGCATAATTATAACAATAATATATTGCACATTATTCTGAAATGTACCATTTTGCATAATGAGTACTTTTACTTTGGATGGTAATACATTTGTACTTTTACTTTTAAATTTAGAATGCAATGTATTTCTACACCTTGGTATTGCTACTTTGACTTAATTTTGTTTCATAAAATTAAAAATGATCTTATAGTATAAATGAATAACACAATAATACAAATTCATGATTAATGCTATTACACTTGAAAAACAGTCAATTTTAGCGTTATAGAAAACTAGTGCTCCAGTATAATGCAACTCACCCTTATTAATATCTTAATTGATTTCATGCATATTACAGAGCCCTGCTAATTTGTATCCTCACTTCTCCACCTCCTTGAATCATCTCCTCGCCTCCAAGCGGCATTATGAGAACTGAAATTACTTAATGATGGAAAACAACAATTGATTTCCAGGTCACACGAGACCGGAGGTTGTGTGAGAGATGAAATGAAAAGAATTAGATGCACCTATGATATATCCCCTCTCATATGTATTGTTGAAAATCCTTCTGGGAAATGCAGTTAATCACTAACTCATGAAGACAGAGACAAAATGGGTTCACTAAGAAAGTAAATTAAAACGCTTAATTATATAATAAGTCCTGGAGTGCTATAAATATCCCATGTTGGTCATGTCTTTTCCTTTTATTTCTTTTTCAGCCATGATGTGAATAGTGCTTATTGCGAGACAGGTTACTACTATAAGGCTGTTAGACATGATGCTTCAGGGTGGTACTGAAACAATTAGTCTATTAACCAATCATTTGTTGAAGTAATTTTTCAGGAAATAAATGTGAAATGTTCTTTGGTTTCAGCTTCTCAAATGTAAGGATTTGTATATTTGTAAATGTAATACTTTTGCATCTTAGACTGTTGGTCAGACAAAACAAGTATTTGTAGTCTATATCCTTCACGTTCCACTTCTGGGATTGCTCCGGAGTTGCAGGAAATTCCGCCGGATGCATGTATTTTCTGTTTCCTTCATCTTTCTTTGTGTTGGAATTTTAAATCCGATGGATTTATGAGGATTATTTTTGACTGCTCCTCAGATCTCTGCATGGTAAATTGAGACAGATAGCTAGACGATCTGTCCAATCTGAGTTTTCTCTCGCACAACTACTTTGCAGCGGCTCTGTGCGTAGTTTAGCACCGCCCATTACGATTCTGATTGGTTTAAAGAAATGCCAGTAAACCAGAGCACGTTTTCCACCCATCCCCGAATGCTGTGTGGAGTAGCCAGACCCTCCTTCAGCGCGCTTTGGAGGAGGGTCTGGCAAAGCGAGACTACACTATTTGTGACCTTTGATACTATTGTGGAGTATATCTCTTAAGGTTATTACATTCCACTGACTAAGGTTTTAGAGATCTGTGAGATACAGTCTCAACATAATTTATCATATTTACAGTAATGACAGTGTGAAGAATACCGGAGATAGGCACTCAAAAATATTACGTCCTTTGTAGTGCTTCAAATTGATGCCAGGACATTGCTCACAGAGACTCCACCACTCAATCACGCATTCTTTATTCGCTTCTTAATTTAAAGAAATGCAGTTTTTAATCCAACAAGCTGTCTTCTGTTGAGATGTCAATGCTGACTATGTACGCTCGGAATTCTGAATGACACTGCAAATACCTGGTGATGCGGGCTGTTTAATGGAAGCTGGCAGCTCATCTGCTGCTTCCCAATCACTTGCTGCTGAAGTGCAGCTTCTGCACTCCTGTCATAGTACCAGATGAAGCCGCAGCAGGCAAGTTGTACCGATTAGCGAAGACAGATGAGTCAACTTTGTCAAAAGTGATCGAATATAGAAATGCTCCCTTGTTTATTATAATCGATGGTGTGGTGACAAAGTTACAAATGTTGCAGGACTTTAAAATATAAAATCAATCCAGCAGTGTTCACCAAAGAAGGTGTAAATAGAGCCAAAGAAATCACTTTGACAAAACAGTTTATCATTATTAAAGTAATTAATATCAATAAATCCACAATCAGGCCTGAGTCATGATTGTTTATGTCCATAAGTAAAACTGTAATCATCATGTTGTAATATTTACATATTTTGGGGATTAGTGATAAGAAAACATTTTCCAGTGTTTTACCTTTGATACTTGATTCACATTTAAGTTGCTTCCACCTTTATTTAGTTTGGTACCGGGTAAAATAAAAGGCAAGGTACAGCTCTTGTGCACAGATCTCACTGGACTACCAGCCTTGTTCTTCTCAGGAGTCAGAAACCTGTGAGGCTGTTCCCACAAAGCAAACAAACATTAACCATCAGAGGAGCAGATACATTAATCTGCAGAACATAGTCTCTGGCAGGCAGTTGCAATCCATCTGTTATGACAGCTTACGTTGCTAATTACACTAGCAGACTTGCTGCCTATTGCATTTGAATGACAATACGGGCATTCTTCTTAAAGCCTGTCAAGTCTCAAAAAATGGTTCTTGCTTTTATTTACAAGAGTTTGATCACTGATCTTTGCAGTCTGTGATTTGCCACAAACAGTCAGTGCTGCACAGATGTCAGCTGTAGCTAGCAAACAACATACATTAACTATTTTATTTGTGGGTGCTGATTGTGCCAGGACAAATTTATCAACAAGGAACTTGAAAAGTTCAATAGATGATCTAGACACAGAATAAGTACACCTTTTTTTGCTGCAGTTGAAGCATTTTTAACTCAGGCAGATGGATATTCACTTCAATGACACAACTGGCCATCACGTGTCGTGATGCTTTCGCTCTTAATCTTTCCATTGATTTTATACAGTATGCAACTGCGCTGTCTCTAAAATCTGAATGCACCCAATTTCTAAATGAACAACCTTGACCTTCCTTTAAAGGAGAGAACATGCTGTAGCCTCAGATGGACCCAAGACTGTGGTTTATTATGTCTGTTAATCAACTCAATAATCAAAAGATTAATCATATATGAAAAAACAAAGTTAGTTTCAGCCCTAATGTCTATTCAGTATATGTAACCTCAGTGATGATCGGATATGAAAAACACACAAAAAGAACAGCACATTGATAACAAAAGAAATTGTAAGAGTCCTTAACAGAGAATAATGTGGGAGAAACGGGGAGAAGAGTATGAGGGAGCAAAAAGATGAGAAGAAGCAAAGGGGAAGTAGAAAAGGAACAGAAAGAGACAGAGGCAAAAAAATCAAAAGGCAAAAGCACAATCCAGCTGCTTCTCATGGACCTCTTTCATCTCATCCCTTGATGCTGAAGTTATGGTGTTGGCAAAGTCTCTTTCCTCTCAGCTTAATGTTTTCTTAGAAGTCAGATGTCCAGAGAAAATCAGAGCTTTGTAATAAGTATCTGATTGTAGATTACCCACGTATTGCGCATTATTTTTGATTCCAAGGCTATTCTGCAGTATGTGTGTGCATGACAAGTCTTTTTGCAACCTAGATATTCAAATATAGATTTCATACTTTCACACTCAAATCAAAGGTAATATACTGTGATTAAAATGAAGGGAGGGGGGGGGGGGGGGGGGAGAGAGAAGGCTTAGGGTGCCCGGATAGTTCAGTTGGTAGAGTGGGCGCCCATATGTAGAGGTTTACTCCTTGACGCAGCGGGCCCGGGTTCGACTCCGACCTGCGGCCCTTTGCTGCATCTCATTCACCCCCTCTCTCCTCTTTAATGTCTTCAGCTGTCCTGTCAAATAAAGGCCTAATTTTTCAAGCAAATATTTGCATGTTCCAGCTTTTTTAAATGTGAGGACTTGTCTTACAATATAGTAAGTGGAGCTTACTATATTGGGGTTGGTCACACAGACTAAAATGTGAAGATGTCACACAGGGCTCTAGGGCATTGTGACATTCAGTAAGATAAAACATTAAACAAGCTGTTAATCGATGAATCAATAAAATAAGTGGCTGCTTAATTGATAACATAATATTCATTTAGTTGCAGCGCTACAAACAGACCAACCAACAAACAAAATATAAATACATATTAATAACAATTATTATTATTATTATTAACCTTCATTTAAAAAAATGTTGGTCACCAGTAATAACTCGTTTGTGAATCATAAATAAATTTCCTTACTTCTTTCTGTGATCAGATTTAGGAGGTATTCTCATAACATCTAATGGGCCAGTTACAAATTAGCTATGAAACATAGTCACATGCAAACAGGTGAAATAAGGATAGTGACAAAGGAAAGGAAATAGGAGACAAGAGAAAGGAAATAATTAAAATTACAGAATGTAACCCAGTATACCTGCACTGGGCTCTTATGTTTTCAAGAGACACCATTAATCATCATTTCACCTTTACAAAGAGCTGTGGGGATTGAAACATTGATCCTTGGTGTGAAGGTAAACACCCTTTGGGGTAATTACAGGAGATTGTAGACTTCATTCCTGAGCCTTTTTCATCTTGGTAAATTAGGTCTCTATCATTATTGTGATGGAGTGGTGTTGCCTTCACTCTTTCGTCTGAGCCAGTACTCTCACACAGCAGTAGAATCACAGGTGATTGATGACATGTCGAGGTTAAAACTGCCATCAATCTGCAACAGCCAAGAAGAAAACTCTATCAACGTGAACAATAACTTTCAACTCAATTGCCCCATAATACCTTTTTGTCTTCTAGTTGACCGAACTGCTGCACTGTTCATCCACGCATGTTCAGATGGGACTGACTATAATGATAAATCTGCATCACACACTTTTGTTCATCAATTTCTGAGATGATGCTGGTTGACCAGATATATTAAACATCACACTGTGTGACAAGTGAGTGTAGGGAAGATAAATGGGTTTTTAAAAAATACCATTTGTTTTACACACTTAAACTCAAATTAGAACAATAAAAGAGCTGTATTTTGCTCCACACAGTGCAGGCACCAGCCTATAGAGAGGTTTTAACTTGAATGGCAATTACAATGTTCCAGAGGGGCTTTCACAGGTTCGCACAAAAACATCTATTGGCTGTATTACTTACAGTTAGATGGCTATTTTCACACTTTAGTTGATAAAATAAGTGTATTTCCATCCACCTGTTTTAATGCACATTTTTAAGTTTGTGCAAAAACAACCCTGAGTGGAAATGCTGGATATTAAAATAAAACATTCTTCATTCAAAAACAACTCTTGGCTGGGGTAGAAAAGTAGTATTAAAATGCAGCAAAGTGCAATTGAAAGAGATTTAGTGAATAAATTATGACGTGCATAAAACAAGTTTCACTGAAAACACTGACACTGACACGAGTTTATTAATTTAATTTTCGATGCAGTTGTTTTTCTACTTAATTTGAAGGTAACATCAAGGACCATTGTAAATAAAACAATTAATTTAAATGTAATCAGTTTATATGTAATCACAGTTCATAATTATGTTTTTAGTCTCTCAGAACACTTAAGAATTGTGTTAACTTCAGCCCTTTTTAAATGTTTTCTTCAGTCTGAAGAAGTTTAAAAAGGCTGTTATCTCAACGAACATTTATTGAAGTATCTTTGCAATATTGAGAACAAGGATTTGCCATTACACCAATATTAAATCAAACATTCTATTAAGATTAGAGAGACACTGTGGGTACCGAAGCAGAAAACAGTGGGGGACATTACCTTCTGCAGTCAAATGGAGCATATAATTGCTTAATTGACTCTGCTAAATATCATATTTGAGACTGTCCAGATCAAGCTATTCTAGAAACAGTATTTTAGGTACCTCTGTGCTAACACTAAGTAGTGGTGTATGTACATGACAGTAATCAGCTTTTCAACAACCGAGTGAAGTTTTTTGTCTATTACAATTCATCCTCAGGGGAACATGAATTTCTTTAGCAGATTTCATAAGAATCCATCCAACAGTTGTCGAGACATTTCACTCAGAACCACAAATGTGAAACTCTTGGAGGTACTAGACGAAAAGTCAGTGGAACACTTATATCACTACGATATGTCCTCTGGGAACCATGAATGTCTGTACAAGATTTTGTTCCATTCCGTACATAAGTAAAACATTTGACTTGATGTAGCCCTGTAAGACAATTTAGGGAATCGGCAAAGTCAGTAGACTTCATTCTCTGAGGACAATTAATGTCTGTTCAAACTTTCAAGGCAATTTATCAAATAGTTAATGGGATATTCCAGTCCAAACAAAAGTGGGGTACCAACTAGTCTACATCGACGACGTTTCATTTCCAGGATTGTTCAGGTGCTGCTGGAAATTCCGCCGGATGTCACTCATTTCGGCCAGATGTTCATCACCGTCTCCTTTCTTTGTGTTTTGTTTTTTTAAACTCCGGTAGATTTATGAGGACTAAGGTAAACGGCTCCTCAGATCTCTGCAGGGTAAATCCAAACAGCTAGCTAGGCTAGATTTCTCCAATCTGAGTTTTCTGTTCCACCAAAACAAGTTCCTTCCCGAGGCTATTTTGCAGAGGCACCGTTGCTCCGTGCGACGCCGCCCAAGATGATTGTGATTGGTTTAAAGAAATGCCAATAAGCCAGAGCACATTTTTCTTCCATCCTGGAATGCTGTGAGCCAGAAGGTCTGGCATTGCGAGACTAGGTACCAACAGACTGCCATTCCCCTCCCTAAATGAGCCTGAGCTGAAGGGAATATTTTACCTGTTAAAATGATAGGTGTGTTATGAGCTGCAGAACTGCACTTCATTTGCTTTGTGGTGGTGTATTCCAATATAAGCCCGTAAGTGCCATTACTCAAAGTCACTGTGCTCATTTGATTACTCCTGTATGACAGATGGGCTCTCAGTAATAAACAGGAGCTATTATTTATGGAAATTACTTCATGGGCAATTAGCAAGATGTGAGCGTGGGCTGATAGTTACCAAAATAATTTTATTTTCTGATCCAGAGTAAACAATAATGTTTTTGCCTTCCTCCAATAAAAGACATGAACTTGGAGTGTCATTGCAGGCTCTCTGTAGACCACATGGATAATTAGACTTGTGTGCTGTCATGTATTTCAAAATGATATTGAAAGTTTTTATGACCAACTGCACACCTACAGTAGAGGCCTGGAATATTAATCAAGTACTTCACAGCTAATCAACAAGATATAGGCTAAACGGTGCAAAAGTCAACCGATTAAGGAACATTTGAACATTAATAACCATAATAAACTAAAAGGTGATTATATACTATATACTTGTATGTGAGGACAATTTTCTTTTGGCTTTTGCCTTCAAAGCTAGCTCAACTCAGAGTTCAGCTTAAATGTGTTCTCTGGATATCTAGTTGAAAAAAAGATTTCATGATCATTTCATGATCAAGGAAAGATTCAGATTAACATGGTTCAATTGTCTGTGCACCCAGCATGACAATCTATATTTAAATGCAGATATTTAATTGATAAGTATTGTTGTATTCTTTGGAAAACACAATGACTCATATGTGCTGACTGTGCTCAGGTTGCAAATTTGAATCCAACATGATGCCAATATTCTTGTAATAGATCCAAAAGGCTGCACAGAAGTGATATTAAGCAAACAGCAGGACATCAGTATCTATTTACACAGTGATGTAACGTAACAGAATGGGTCATTACATGTAAGTGAGGCATGTATAGCATTATAGATCTTCCTCCATTTCATCTCTAAATATGCTTTAGTCCAAGTGGACACAAATATGATCATTCATCTGCTTCTAATAGTCTAATCAATAATTCAATCTGTGTAGAGTTTTAAACCTTGTTGGTGAGGGGAAATTTGTTTTAAAGACACAGCCAGCTGGCTGCCTGACACCATAATTGAGAACATGTTTTAAACATACCAAGGACTTCAATCGCATCTAGTGTGACAGCGCCAAGTTGTCACTCAACTGCAGTGAGATGTGATCATCTTGAATTCAGTCAGTTATAATGGATTCCAACGGTGAAACGTTTTACGGGAAACTAAATATCAAAACTAGGGCTACAACTTAGTTATTTTCATTGTTTAATCTGCCAATTATATTTACGATTTGTCAATATACTTAGTCTAAATAGTCAAAAAAATGGCCTTTACAGTTTCTCAGAGCCCAATGCGGCATCTTCAAATAGATGTATATTCTTTGTCCAACCAACAGTCCAAAGCCCAAAGATATTTAATTTACAATAATATAAAACAGAGAAAAGCCACCAAACCTTACATTTAAGAAGCAGAATGCGTGATACTTGTGCATGACAAAATGACTGAAGTTATTGATTGATTATCAAATTAGTTGCAGTCATTTTGACTATTTGATTAATCACCTCATCGCTCATTACAAATCTCCATTGAAACATCTAAAACAACTCTTTCAGCATAATCCACCTGACCTGTCCATCCATACCCAGCACCTTCCAAACTATCACACTAAATATAGTACAAAGAAGGGCAAGAGTGTCACACAAAGTATAGATTGTGGGTGATATGTTTTAGAAATTTCTATAATGTAAAGTTAGTGCATATGGCTCAACAGCAAAAGCAATGCAAATATGTGAAATAAAACCAAAAACTCTTTGTACAAACCCATTCATGAAAATGTCTTGACTAGTAACCGGCTGTATGGTCTGCTAAAACCATGTTAATCCAGAGGTGAGCCATAATAATTTAAAATTAATTAAAAAAAAATCAAACCGCAGCTGTGATTTCAGATCTGAAGTAGGATACACTTCCCATTACACGCAGGCTGTTATGATAACGATCAAGTGATTATGCCAACATTAAAAACCTATGACTGTTTGGTGGATGCACAAGATAAGTTCATTATGTTGCTGTATTTTACGGTGCTGATGGTCCCTCTGAGAATCCTCAGCTCACCATCTCAGTGTGTGAAATGGAAGCACACTCCAGTCATTTGGTAGCTCTAATTAATACAGTCACTGACATTCAATTGCGACCATACCTATGTTATATATTTTTTTGAGTTGTGTAGTTACACTATGTCGCCTGTCAGTGGCGTCATATAACCTTTCACCCTCTAGTTACTCGTAACTTCCTTCAAAACCATAGACAGTATATAAAAGTGATGATACGTTTGAGCGTAATTGTAAATCATACAATGTCACAGAAAAAAATACTCCTAACCATGATACTGCTTTTTCTGCCACGCAGCATCATTTTGTGATCGATAACATGCCACTTTGCAACACAGTAATACAGCAGAGATCTTATTTATTGATACATATCAATATTGATCCAGTCTAACGTTATTACAATGTGTTGGTTTACAAGTAGCTAAGTTAATGCTAGCTAGCTAATGCTTGGTGGATAACTAGGGTGACCAAACATCCTCTTTTGGCCGGACATGTCCACTTTTTACGTACTGTCCGGAGGGTCCGGGGGGGTTTTATAAATTCATGAAAATGTCCGGTTTGGGATGTTGGTTGGATAAAAAAAGCACTTCTTTGCATTTTTCTAATTTTTTATTTTTGTAGCCAAAACAATAAAATGATTAATGGACAAAGTGATCTGCAGATGAATCAATAATGAAAATAATAGTTTTTTGCAGCCCTGGTAATACAATAAGGTTGTATTTTGTCATAACATCTGACCAGAGGAGAACATACAGTAGCACCGCTAACACTGCTGCCACTGCTGTAGTCTTGTACCATTAAATCTGTACTGGTTATACTAGTTTTCCCTGTCCTTTGGTGACTGAAACTAATCCCTTACACTTTTTCATGATGGAGCAGCCTATTAACAGACACAAACTTAAAAATAGCTGTTGTTGAATCTGTTCACTGGTTAAAAAAAAAATCTTTGCCTAATTAGCATTAGTATTTTTTTATAGAGAGCGGGACAGGAAGGGAGAGTCCTTGGAGAAGCACGGCAACATGATTAATGTACAACCCCAAATCAGAAAAACTTGGGACAGTATGAAAAACACAAATTAAAAAAGAAAGTAGTGATTTCTAAATGTACTTTGACTTGTACTTCATTGCAGACAATGTGAACACAAAATATTTCATGTTTTGTCTGGTCAACTTAATTTCATTTGTAAATATACATCCTTTCCTGTCATTCAGACCTGCAACACATTCCAAAAAAGGTTGGGACATGAGCAATTTAGGGCTAGTAATCAGGTAAATTGGTTAAATAATGATGTGATTTGAAACAGGTGATGTCAACAGGTGATGGTGATTGTAATTATGATTTGGTACAAAAGCAGCATCCAAGATAGGTCTAGTCCTTTAGGAGCAAAGATGGGCCGAGGATCGCCAGTTTGCTAACAAATACGTGAGAAAATTATTGAAATGTTTAAAAAACAATGTTCCTCAAAGAAAGATAGGAAGACATTTTCTTATTTCACCTTAAACAGTGCGTAACATAATTAAAAGATTCAAGGAATGAGGAGGAATTTCAGTACGTACAGGACAAGGGCGCAAGCCTAAGCTGAACAACCATGATCTCCGAGCCCTCAGGCGGCACTGCATCAAGAATCGTCATTCATCTATAAGCGATATCACCACATGGGCTCAGGACTACTTTGGCAAACCTTTGTCAAGTACCACAATACGTAGTTACAGCCACAAATGCCAGTTAAAACTGTACTGTGCCAAAAGAAAGCCCTATGTTAACAGTGTCCAGAAGCGCCGTTGACTTCTCTGGGCTCGGAGGCATCTGGGATGGACCATCACACAGTGGAAACGTGTACTGTGGTCAGATGAATCAGTATTTCAGGTATTTTTTGGGAGAAATGGACGCTGTGTGCTTCGGACCAAAGAAGAAAAGAATCATCCAGACTGTTACCAGCAACAAGTCCAAAGGTCTGTCATGGTATGGGGTTGTGTCAGTGCCCTTGACAAAGGTAACTTGCACTTCTGTGATGGCACCATTAATGCTGAAAAGTACATAGAGATTTTGGAGCACAATATGCCGCCTTCAAGAAGACATCTTTTCCAGGGACGTCCATGCATATTTCAACAAGATAATGCAAAACCACATTCTGCACACATTACAAAGTCCTGGCTGCGGAGGAAGAGGATACGGGTGCTTGACTGGCCTGCCTGCAGTCCCGACCTGTCTCCAATAGAGAATGTGTGGCGCATTTTGAAGCGCAAAATGTGACAACGAAGACCCCGTACTGTTGCCCACCTTAAGACTTGTTTGCAGCAAGAATGGGACAAAATTACACCTGAAACACTTCATCACTTGGTATCTTCAGTCCCTAAACGTCTTTTAAGTGTTGTGAAAAGGAATGGCAACATTACAAAGTGGTAAATGCTTTACTGTTCCAACTTTTTTTTAAATGTGTTGCAAGAACCAAAATAGGAATTTTGTTTTTTTGAAAAAAAAAAAAAAATTAAATTATGTGCTGTTGTATTGTCTGCAATGAAATACAAGTCAAAGTACATTTAGAAATCACTACCTTCTTTTTTTTATTTGTGTTTTCAATACTGTCCCAACTTTTTCTGATTTGGGTTGTAAATGTATTTCTTTCATCATACTGCCACAGCAGTGAGGGAGTGCAGACAGCTTGGAGGCTCAGCGTGGGTTGGCGTGATGCCCATTGCCTGTGTCCCGCACTAGGCATACCCAGTGTGGTCCTGGCACTGCCAACCAGGCCTCTGACCTTCTGTAGGAATGTGGGCCCCCTGTAATGGTAAAGAGGAAAAAGGACGGACATGATAAAGTTTGCATCAACAAAATAAATATTTTTTAACGGCCTTCATGAACTGCCGTTGGGATTGCAGCTGTTCTAGTGTCCAATTGTAAAACACTGTAGCTTTGAGCTTCTTCCAGGTGGGAATGTGACTATAAAGTAATAGTAGAGGGACCACGTACAAGCACAAGTACTCAGGTGCAAGACAAAAAATACTTCACCGCAGGGCACAAAGGAGTCTGCACACTGTTAGGCTTCAAATAAATAATTTATTTCAGTTTTTCTCTTTCAAGGCAATGTTTCGATCTACAAGATCTTCCTTAGTCTGGCTATAAAGTGATGCAAAACGAAAAGAGAAAAACTACTAAATAATAGCTAAAAACATGGAATACAGAGGAAGAGATGGGTATGATTCAGGCAAGGAATTTAACACGTGCCAGAAAGAAACCATATTTGGGATGTTAATGCTCAAACGCACACCTTCAGACTGTAAAAGAAGATGGCATGATTTGAAATGGAGACAGCCCTTATGTGCTTCAGTTACCACCAACTCTCTGAAGACGCTAATCATTTCACTGTGTCTGGCTATTATGGCTGATCCTTGTAAATTGGACTGTTTTTGCACCGAGCCTCATTTGCATATAACACGCCCAATTTTGTGCCAAATGTATGCATTTTACAAAATTTACATGTAAATGTATGCATTTTGCATACATACATAACAAGTGCATTTTACCCTTTGCAGGTGCTTTGAAATTACAGTTCCTTTTGTCTTATTTGTGCAGGTTCAGCGGACGCAAAAGCGGTTTGTACATTTTCTTGCTTCAGAGTTCAGACTCTCTCCTACATTGGCATACGTTTGTATCCTTGTTCACAAAGATAACATGTAATTGCGTCCAATGTCTATATGTATACGTATAAAACGTGACTAAATTGGAAAAATAAAATCATTTTGATTGACACCTAGAAAAACCTCTTTTAAACTAACGATAAACAAAACCAGCACAGCTGAAAATGTCAATTTTACCAACACTCTAGTAAACTACTACTTCTCTAAGTAAGCTTGAATAAAATATTCTGTAAACATCTTTTCTATTCAAGACAGCATCACATTTTAAGGGTTCTCTATCTCTTGGGAATCAAAAGACATATAATTGAGATGCAGTCAAAATCATAAATGCAGGTTTCTGAGCAACAGATTGGACTTGCATCAAAAACACATACGCTAAACAAACAGCCTTCTGCCTTCAGGACATAATGATTAAAGCGGAAACAATGGCTGTACACCTGTGCTGCAGTGTAAGCTGCTATTCTCCCATATGTGCAAAAGCTTCCTATCCTATTTTACAGCAGTCAAACCCAAGTACAGTAATACCCACTTAAAAACCTTGGATTGACACTTCTCTAACTTTACATGTTAGCAGGAATGCAAAATACACACCTATTGGCACAATTCATTCACCCAAAATGTGCTTTGCTGCCATGTGCTGAGTCCTACCAATTCAGAGGTCAGCACGGAAAAAGCATGCAAGAAGCCCACAGTGGAAAATATATTTCCTTAAATGGTTGATACAAAAATCACAAAAATTCACCCACCGTCTTATCAAAGCATGCAGATAGTTTTGGCTTTTATCGTCAGAGGTTTTAAGATTTTGGTCTCTGAGACTCTCTGCTGTCACCACAGTACAATTGAGAAGAATGGCATTTCATTCATGGGGCTCAAAGGATCAAAAAATGAAATTAGAAAAACCCAACTGTACCTTTGTGCCCGCACAATGTGCCTTTCCAGATACAATGTCCTCTGTGTGGTTATTTTCCACTATTTGAAATTGTGAAATTGGCCAAACCCACAATGAAAATTAATTAATTAACTTAAGTTAAGTGATAAGATAAAATATTTCACGTACTGAACAAGAAAAGTGGAGCTCCTAACAAATCCTGGGATCTTCAAAGCTGTAAATCTCTGCAGGGAGCAGTAAGTGGTGTATCCAAGATGCTAGACCGTGTTGACAAATGAATATTTATGACAGTGGGAACCATAACAATTAGCATTAGCTTTCATCAGGTTTATGGGTTTAATTACTCCACTCATGAGGCTCCTCAATGCCTTTGAACATTAAAACACTTAATTGACAAGGAGGATGGGCCACTACAGAACAATCACATAGTGACGGCAAAATCAGCATGGGTGCTTTAAAACAGCTATTTATCCCTCAGTATCACAAGTATTGTCAAATATTAATGGCATACACTTGTTATACTTTACTTCAAATAATAACCGTTTAATTAGATTAATTAGATTGTGTACTTTTTTCCAACTGGAGTGATGAAGTTACACCATTTGTCGGTGAAGTTGGAGTTTCCCCATTGGCCGTTGCTCTTTCTAAATGAGTAGGCGTGACAGCGTTTCCACTGGTAACGTCTTTGCTGCCGTGATCAATAGATAGACGTTTGTTACTCTACCCGCAAAGCTCGACCCTGAAATTTTCTTTTAGGGGGAGCTCTAAAATATCTAAATTTTTGGTGCCACTGTTTTCTTCTGTATACATATATATTTTCATGTATGTATGTGTGTTTCAAACATGTTTCAATCCAATATAAGCGACTTTGAGTCCGTGAAAAGCGCTATATAAATCCAATTTATTATTATTATATTTGAAATGTGTTGACACATTTTGTTGCATATATTATGTAGCGTAGCTGCTTTAGGGGATAGCTAAGTGCGTAATGTGGGTGTAGCAAATGTGTGGTCAAACCAGAGAGAGAGAGTGACGGTGGAAGCATTCAGAGCAGACAGCAGAAAAAAGTTATCAAGCCGTAGTAAATTAACAGTGTGGGTTTCGGTGTGTCCATGAATAAAGGCTGCAGCTCACTGAAGTAAGCCTCAACCCTGGAGGCAAAACAAAGTCTCCCCTGTGCTTCCCAACCACGGTCTGAAGCAGGGAAGTTATCTTGCTCTGTTTTCTATAAGACCAACATTTGAGGCTGTGGGCATGTTTATAACTCTCATGGGATGTAACCTAGGTCTGGTCTGTTTAACAAAGTAACATTAATTACACACTTTGGATGAGTAATCCAACACAAAAGATAGTTACAATAGAATGATTATATTATTGAATTTATTAAATTAAAACAGTCCTCAATTATTTGTCTCAAACATATCTTAACCATGTCATGTCCTATGATGTGCTACTTCAGTACACTCTGAGAACACATATTACTGGCTCCACTAGCATGCAGATCTTAGCATTTAGCTCAAAGCACCAAACCATACAGTACAGTCTCCCAGATTCCCACTAGCAGGGCTTAAACTCTATTACATTACAACCTCGCCTATAAAGCAACTCTTGCTTGCTTTGAGTAGAAACGTTCGGTGTGCCCTTCACGAGCCCCAAGCATGAAGTTGCCAAATACAACAACCCAATATTACAATATAATGTGTTTATGCATATATGCATGCTGTCTGCCTGTCGATTCTCAGCCCTCCTACTTATGACCCCCGAGCTGCTTGTGATATTTTTAGAAATATAAGCCGTTGATTATGCAGTTGTGTTGCCTTCCGGGCGCTAACAAGGTGTTGGGGCAGCAGATGAGGCCTGCCTGGCAGATCTTCAAGTGTTGGCAGTGCAGAGTAGCACAGGATATTCTGACAAACACACACTGGAGCTGCACAGTACTCTGTCTGAGGGCTGAGGCATCTGTTCAGTGCACACATGGGTGAAACCATGTACAGAATCACACACTATACACACTCTAAGACTTGATATAATGGCACACAGCCAAAAACATGCATTGTAGACGCAACATTTATAGTAAAAAGTGTTCACTACTAAGATTCATGAAATATAGGCTTCCAGCCTTACTATTAGTTATCTAATTAGAATGTATAATTAAATATGAATATTAAATGACAGCATGGCTGGGCTAGTATCATTTCCCAGAATCAGAATCTAGTTAATCATAAAATTGGATAATGACGGGGAGCAAAGCTGCACAGGTTTCCATATTGCCTGCAAAACTAATCATCAATCTTTGTGCTAATATATTAAACACTACTTTAGAAAAAAGTGAAAGAAAGATTGCAGCAAACATACTCACTGTAATTCACTTTGCAATGTATACACTTTTCAAAGTCAATGATGTTATTGGAAACTGACTAAAAGGCTGTCATGCTGAATACAGTTTCTCTCCACTAATGCAGAATAATGAAAATAATTAAATTTTCAGTTCTTTGTGCAGAACAAAATCATTCATATCTCTCTGTCCTTGGTCGGCTGTAGAGAGCGAGTTCATTGTAGCTAATGCCAGTGTTCTGACAGGAGACTCAAGTAATCACAACGAGGGAGGGGGGAAATTGTGCAGCAATGAACTCTTCTTTCTTTTTCCACTAAGTGTTGACATAAAGTTTTAACAGTGACATACTTTGTGGCTTGAGTGGTTTGCGTGCGTTCGTGCGTGCGCGCAGAGAGAGAAAGAGGAAGTGGAGGAAAAGGTGGAAGGTACGGAAGCCGAGAACGGCCATTGATTTTTTTTGTATGCACTGTTATCTCGTAATAACGACTTATTAATTTGTTATCTCGATATAACAAAGTTTGTGTTCCCGAGATTTTTTTTGTTTTATCGAGTTTTTTTTTGTTGTTTTCTCGAGATGTTTTTTTTATGGATTTTTTTTTCATGCACTGTTATCTTGTGATAGACTTATTAGTTTGTTATCTCAATATAACAAAGTTTGTTTTCTCAAGATTTTCTTTTTTTTTAATGGATGTGTGTGTGTGTGCCTAAGACACTTCCATTTAAACCGGGGAATGGGGCTTCATAAGCGGTCAGAAATCTGCCGTTTCTCCCTCCTCGTCTCCGGTCAAATACTCGGGGAAAATCCCACTAAAACAGCCTTCAATTTAACCCGGAGAAGAGGAGGGAGAAACGGCAGACCTCTACCCGCTTATGGAGCTCCTTCCTCGGGTTAAATGGAAGGGTGTCGTGGTGGGATTTTTCCCGAGTATTTGACCAGAGAAGTAGAGGGAGAAACGGCAGATTTCTATCCGCTTATGGATCCCCATTCCTCGGGTTAAATGGAAGGGTGTCGTGGTGGGATTTTTCCCGAGTATTTGACCGGAGACGAGGAGGGAGAAACGGCAGATTTCTGACCGCTTATGGAGCCCCATTCCCCGGTTTAAATGGAAGGGTGTCTTAGGCAAGAAAAAAAAAGAAATCCATAAAAAAAAAAAAATCTCGAGGAAAAAAAAACAAAATATCTTGAGAAAACAAACTTTGTTATATCGAGATAACGAATTAATAAGTCGTTATCACAAGATAACAGTGCATGGGAAAAAAAATCAATGGCCATTCTCGGCTTCCGTAGGAAGGCAATGCAAATAGTTTTTCTTAAACTACATTTAAGTGTTGTCTTTTTCATCAACGATATTGCATGTTGATATCGCCACAGTCAGCGTTTAATGACTGCAGTGCTGTCTCGTCATATAGCCTAATGTTAACAAATGTAACACTTGTTAACTTGGTGTTAATTTCCAAACAGGCTTATTGGCTTGACGGTTAACCTTGGCATATGGATTAGATTCGCGGGGGTATTTTGCTGACGGTAATATTATTAGTGTTATAAGTTAGCAGCATACTTGAACAACCGGACCCAGGGTGAGCATAGAGGGTGAGTCTGAGTGAGATGGAAGAAGTGGTGAATCTAGTGTCAGCAAAAATGCCTTTTGATTGAGTTTCCTCTAAGCGAAATGATCCGAGTGAAATTAAGCTTTGTTGTGAAGGCTAGAACGAAATGCTGAGTGAATTTAAGATGGACCCTTATTGTGAAGGGTAGAAACGGAAGAGCCAGCGTTTTCCTCAACCTTTTTTTCCGCGGTCTAGCAGTTTAAGTCCCAGTTTAAAATCCAACGCTGTCCAAACTGTTCCAAATTCCAAACCCCAAGTTCATTTGGTACCCAGGACACCAAGTGTGAAGTAGATTGGATGAATGGTTCATGAGATATTTTAAAGACAGACTACACACACACACACACACACACACACACACACACACACACACACACACACACTTATTTACACATTTATTAGATAGATGATCTGCCTTGTCTGTAGTTCTGGTGACTCTCATAAAACATGTCGTAGTAGAGTTGAAAGTACCTATCATAATATTGGTATATTGTTTCATTGATCAAGAAGTCAATCAACAACAAATAATTGAACAGTTTAATAGTTGAATGGTCATTTCAGTCATTTAGTGAAGAAAAATAAAACAATTACGCGGTTTCCAATTTTATACTGTAGTGAATATTCTGTCACATAACCTCTGTATAACCATAACGTGTCATGTAGGGATTAATCAAATAAGATATGACATGTTAATAAGTGAAGCCTAGAGGTGCTGGTAGGTGGATTTTGTTGCCTTTGGACAGAGTCAAGCTAGCTGTTTCCCACTGTTTCCAGTCTTTATGCTAAGCTAAGTGGCTGCTGGTGGGGTGGGAGCTTCATACAGTATTTACCTTACAGACAGATCAATCTTCCCATCTATCATTCCTTAAAAAAGTGAATAAGCGTATTTCTTAAAATGTTACACTATTGCTTTAAAAAACTTTTAGTCCAGTGATAGATCAACAAGTATGCAGTAAAAAAATCAGTTTCTTTACCTAAAACTGACCAATTAAAAAACTACACTTTTTATACATAATTTTCTGTGCACAATTATTCAGGTACCTACTTCACCATCACTTATACAGAGTAACAAGACCTATCTTGCACACCATTCCATATTGTCTCCCCTTTCTTCCTTTTTATCAGCAACCCTGAGAGAAAATAATAATGTTTAACAAACCATGAAATTGTGCCAACAAGACCTGAGAGGGAGGAAAAGATAAGAGTGAGGCGGAAACAGGAGTTTAAATTTAAGTCTTAATTTGAAGGGCCTCATTCCAATAAACAAGGCATTGAGTGCCTGATATAACAGACAAAATACCTGCAGGCATAGGATGTCCAACTCACTAAAGTTATTTACTAATTTCAGTCTTTTCCTTTTCAGCTAGTGATATTTCAGGCGAGAGCACAGCGTGATATGACATTGTTGTCCCAGAATACATCTAAAGGGATTTTGAAGCAAACTCTTTGATTTCATTCAAAGGCGGTGGTAGGTCGGTTCAGGATAGAGGATAAGGAGACTGAACTTGTCACATCGCTGTTTTTGTCACCAGAGAAGACAAAGAAAAGCTGGCTTGTATCTTTATCATCTGCAGTTTTTGCTCTGGCATTTTCCTTTCCTCATGTCAGGAATAGTGTTTGTAAGAGTATCAGTTGTAGCAGTGTAGCAAGCATTGAGAGGAGTTGAAGTGTTTGTTGTGTAACAGGTAAAAGCAGTGTCAGTTAAAGTGTAAACAATGAAACATCAGCACTGGAAATGTCAAGTGAAGAGGAAGCTCAACTGAAAAGTACATAGTTGAACTGTAAGTTGAGTAAGATGTGAAAGCGGTTAACGAGTTCTCGATAAATGCAATTGAAATATCAGTTGATGTGGAGGTTGTGGAAAAAGTTGACGTTTAAGCTAAAGTGGAAGCGCTCTGGCATTTTCCTTTCTTAATATCAGACATGTTGTAAGTCACAGACAATGTGTATTTTATTTAAGTAATCTGGCTTTTGTTTATAGTACCTTTACTGTTATCAACATGGCTTGTAATCAATTCAAATCATAGTCACAGTGTGCTATCTAATTGGACCCAACAGAAGGGTAAAGTGAAGTTGTAATGTAGCTCAGCGTAAATTCAGTCAGGGAGACGTTATTAATGTTACACACTCTCTTAATCAGCTGGCAAGACTGATCAGCTGTGTGGTGAGAAGTAGCTTACGTCACGTATCCAATCAGAATCATCATGTTTGTTCAAGCCTATCACAGCACAACAACCATGTTTTAAATTTGTTCTCTCTCCCGCTTCTGTCAGTTGTCTTTGCAGACGAGCGTGCGACCCGCCTCCACCCCTTCTACCTCCAGGCATCTTTAACCACGGGGTTCTCGGTCTTCTTCTGGCTGACGGACTCCCTTTCGGTTTAATCACCACCACCAGTGTCTAGACTCCATCGGGGGATATACTGGCTTTTCTAAAACTCTAGAAATTGTATAGCCTATATACATTTTGTCCGTTGGAGTCTAATCTCCAAAGATTTGATGCAAACCTTTGTTACTTTGCATGCGTATTTTCAAAATAAATATTTGCATATCTGCAAACAAGTCTCTCCTGATTGAAATATATTACAGTGCATTGTATTTTAAAATCCTACATACTACTTTGCGTTGTTTTTCTTTGGCGGGCTTGAAAACAATCTTTTATTGTTTATTGTTCCTTTGTCCTTGATCACTGGGCAGTTTAAAATGTGAGTAGGTGGAGTTGAAAATGTTTTGAAATGAAGTAATATTCGAACCAGATTCCCATGACATGACAAGTTAACCCTAACCCTGATTGGGACAGCTGGAGGATGACTGTGGTGGAGAGATAGTGATGGCTTTTATGGCTTTGTTACACACCGATAGAGGGTCTTGGCAAGTCAGACAGCAGCCCCGACTTGTCTGTTTTTGATGGGAACTGTGGGAGCAGCTAAGCAGGAAAAAAACACGAGAGGGGGAGCGGATTATCTGTAGTGTTTGTCCTTCACTATCAGTCTCAGGTGCATTCAAATGGACAGTGATCCTCCCATTTGTCTCCAGGCGAGCTCACATGTACACATTTTGCCCTTCTCTTTTGCCCTTTTTTTCATTATCACACATTTGTTGAAGGGAAAATAGCCCTGCACTGTAGCAGAGTGCTGCAGGCTTCAACTTGGATAACATTTACACTTAGCATTTAAACTCACAGCCTTTTGCATTAGTCCTTTTTTAAGGTAATGGAAAGATTAATGTCAGTAGATCCATGACATTTAATTACCATTTTTTTTTAAATTACTATTACATGTCAATACTGCCAATAATGCATGCTGATTCTATTTAAAGCCAATGAAAAATCCCTTCAAACTATCACACTGACTGAGATTAGGATTCAGATGATGGCTGGTAGAGTCGAACTATTTGGGGAGGAAGGTATTGAATCTAGACTCTAAATTAAATATTTTTTGACATACTATACTATGACTTTTTATAAAATATTGTTATGACATACTCTACTATGACTCTAAATTAAATTTTTTACATACTATGACCTTTTAGAAAATATTTTTATGACATGCTATAGTATGACTTTAAATTAAATATTTTTGACATACTATGACCTTTTAGAAAACATTCTTTATGACAAACTATAGTATGACTTTTTATTAAATATTTTGACTTTGTGTGAAAAATATTTACTATTACTTTTTATGCAACTTCTTTTGACATACTATACTATGACTTATGGAATATGTTTTGACATATACTATGACTTATGGAATATGACTGACCTGTTAGTAACAAAAGGTAGTACATTTGTGTTTTGTAAACTTTGTAAATAAGTAAACAAGGCCAATAAAAAAAACACAACAACTGGGATTGTTTTAAATGTACAAAGTTGGCTGGTAGAGTCGAACTATTTGGGGAGGAAGGTATTGAATCTTGCTTTATTGGCCTGACACTGTGAGAGAGGTGCAATGGCTGAACCCCATTAGTCATTTTCTGGTTGTGATTGCTTGAACTTTCCACAACCCAGAGACATCCCCCTACAATTAAATCTATAATGAACTTACTGGAAACAAGTGCAGAATATAAATATATAAAATAATATATATATATATATATATATATATATATATATATATATATATATATATATATATATATATATGGCTTTTTATGAAAAATATTTTGACATAATGGCTTTTTATGAAATATCATTTTATGACACTATACTATGACGTTTTATGAAATATTTGTATGACTTACTATACTATGAGTTTCTATGAAAATATTTTGTGAGATACTATATACTATGGCTTTATAAAATATTTGTATAAAATATTTGTATGTATTGTAAAATATTAAAAATATATATTTTAATGACAGGAATATTTTCACATACTATGACCTTTTATAAAATAGTTTTTATGACATACTCTACTATGACTCTAAATTAAATATTTTTGACATACTATGACTATTTATTAAATATTTTTTTGACTTTGTGTGAAAAATATTTTTATGACATACTGTACTATGTCTTTTTATGCTACTTTTTTGACATACTATACTATGACTTATGGAATATTTTTTGACATACTATACTATGACTTTTTTATAATATATGTTTTATGACATACTATACTATGACTTATGGAATATTTTTTGACATACTATACTATGACTTTTTTATAATATATGTTTTATGACATACTATACTATGACTTATGGAATATTTTTTGACATACTATACTATGACTTTTGTATAATACATGTTTTATGACAATATACTGACTTTCTATGAAAATATTTTTAATGACTTTATGAAATATTTTATGACATAATATACTATGACTTTTTATGAAATATTTGTATGATACTGCACAATGACTTTTTATGAAATATTTTGACATACTATGACTTTTTATGAAATATTTGTAAGACATACTGCACAATGACTTTTTATGAAATATTTGTATGACATACTGCACAAAGACTTTTTATGAAATATTTTATGACATACTGTGGCTTTTTGTGAAATATTTTTGACATACTATCACTTTTTGTGAAATATTTTTGATATACTGCACTATGACTTTTTATGCAATGTTTTTATGACACTTTACTATGACTGTGTGAAAAATATTTTTATGACATACTATAGGTTTTTATATTTTTGTGACATACTATAGTATCTTGTTGTTACATATTTTTTTGACTGTGTGAAAAATCATTTCATGACATACTATACTATTACTTTTTATGCATCTTTTTTGACATACTATACTATGACTTATGGAATATTTTTTGACATACTATACTATGACTTTTTATAAAATATTTTATGACATACTCTACTAAATTAAATATTTTTGACATACTATGACTTTTTATTAAATACTTTTTTGACTGTGTGAAAAATATTTTTATGACATACTATACTATTCTTTTTTATGCAACTTTTTTGACATACTATACTATGACTTATGGAATATTTTTGACATACTATACTATGACTTTTTTATAATGTATGTTTTATGACATACTATACTATGACTTATGGAATATTTTTTGACATACTATACTATACTATGACTTTTCTATAATACATGTTTTATGACAATGTACTGACTTTCTATGACATATTTTTATGACATACTATAGTATTACTTTTTATGCAACTTTTTGATATACTATACTATGAGTTATGGAATATTTTTTGACATACTATACTATGACTTTTTATAAAATATTTTCATGACATACTCTACTATGACTCTAAATGAAATATTTTTTATATACTATACTATGACTTTTTGTAAAGTATATTATGACATACTTTACTATGGCCTTTTATGAAATATGTGTATGACATAGTATACTGACTTTTTCTGAACTATTTTAATGACATACTATACTATGACTTTATATGAAAAATATTTCATGTATACTATGACTTTATGACTTTTTCTGAAACATTTTATGACATACTATACTTTGACTTTTTATGAAATATATTTGACATACTACTTTTTATAAAATTTGTTATGACATTATGACATACTATGACTATATGAAATATTTTGATGACATACTATACAATGACTTTTTATGAAATATTTGTATGACATACTGCACAATGACTTTTTATGAAATATTTTATGACATACTATACTCTGACTTTTATGAAATGTTTGTATGACATACTGCACAATGACTTTATGAAATATTTTATAACATAATATACTATGACTTTTTATTAAATATTTGTATGACATACTGCACAATGACTTTTTATGAAATATTTTATGACATACTATGACTTTTTATGAAATATTTGTATGACATACTGCACAATGACTTTTTATGAAATATTTGTATGACATACTGCACAATGACTTTTTATGAAATATTTTATGACATACTATATTATGACTTTTATGAAATGTTTGTATGACATACTGCACAATGACTTTATGAAATATTTTATGACATAATATACTATGACTTTTTATGAAATATTTGTATGACATACTGCACAATTACTTTCTATGAAATATTTTATGACATACTATGACTTTTTATGAAATATTTGTATGACATACTGCACAATGACTTTTTATGAAATATTGTATGACATACTGTGACTTTTTGTGAAATATTTTTGACATACTATGACTTTTTGTGAAATATTTTTGACATACTATGACTTTTTGTGAAATATTTTTATGATATACTGCACTATGACTTTTTATGCAATGTTTTTATGACACTTTACTATGACTGTGTGAAAATATTGTTATGACATACTATAGGTTTTTTGACATACTATACTATGCCTTATGGGACATTTTTTGACATACTATACTATGACTTTTTATAATATGTTTTTGACATACTATACTATGACTTTTCTATAATACATGTTTTATGACAATATACTGACTTTCTATGAAAATATCTTTATGACATACTATACTATTACTTTTTATGCAACTTTTATGACATACTATACTATGACTCTAAATTAAATATTTTTTGACATACTATACTATGACTTTTTATAAAATATTATGACATACTATACTATGACTCTAAATTAAATATTTTTTGACATACTATACTGTGACTTTTTATAAAATATTATGACATACTATACTATGACTCTAAATTAAATATTTTTTGACATACTATACTATGACTTTTTATAAAATATTGTTATGACATACTCTACTATGACTCTAAATTAAATTTTTTACATACTATGACCTTTTAGAAAATATTTTTATGACATGCTATAGTATGACTTTTTAAATAGTTTTATGACATACTCTACTATGACTTTAAATTAAATATTTTTGACATACTATGACCTTTTAGAAAACATTCTTTATGACAAACTATAGTATGACTTTTTATTAAATATTTTGACTTTGTGTGAAAAATATTTACTATTACTTTTTATGCAACTTCTTTTGACATACTATACTATGACTTATGGAATATGTTTTGACATATACTATGACTTATGGAATACGACTGACCTGTTAGTAACAAAAGGTAGTACATTTGTGTTTTGTAAACTTTGTAAATAAGTAAACAAGGCCAATAAAAAAACACAACAACTGGGATTGTTTTAAATGTACAAAGTTGCACAATTCTTTTTTATCAGTATTTGAAAATATTCAACAATGAAAGTTAAATCAAACAGTAAGAATAAGTAATACTAATTAATATCAGCAATAACTAGACTTAAAGTCAAAACTTTTTCTTTTTTTACTGAAACACCTGAGGGAAGCAAATCAAAAGAGAACCCAGAAAAAATAACCACTGAAGTTTAGAAAAAAGATCACAAAAGAAAATTAAGACAAGCTCATACAGGGGTCAGTCACTTCATCTGTATTTACAGCACATTCGCGCCACAACTGTGCAGGGCAGCAGTGATGAAAAGAACAGTAAAGAAAATGAAAACTTGTCTCCACTCTCGGGCTTACGGCCGTTAACATCAGTATTGGCAGCCATATGGATTCACATGTAAAGGCAAGGTGAAGCAGAAAAACTACAACAGAAACAGGAAAACCCATATGGAGTTGGCTAGCAAATGCGTTCTTTTTCCTTTATGCGTGTATTACAGCCACAGAACTGACAGTACTCCATTTGTTACTTTGATTTGAAAGGCTGAGAGGACCGAGAAAGCGTTCACAAATAACCCAAGCATACAGTGAAAACTCAACCCAACATAATTGTTTTAAAGAAATGGTCCCTGGATGCTTAAGACACTGCCACTTTCCTGACACCTCCGAACTTTTAAAATTCATTCAAGCTCGTTTCAGTAAGAAACATGACATCAACATTAGTCTGGAGGTGCATTTGAGAATCACATTTCACGTTTGTCTGTACATTAATCACTATTCATTACAATTCAATCCAATCCTGGTAAATTTTACTTTCAAAAACAAAAACATTACTAAAAAAGGGGAAAATAGAAATGCAAAGAAACCTTTGGTCAAAGAGTGTACTCACAAAGGAAAAAAATGCAATGACGAGATAAGGAAGTCATTCATCACTTAAGATTAACAAAACAACAAACTCAAAGAGCAAAACTCAAGTGGTTTTCTATACGTTTCTCTCTAACAATATGGCCCATAGTTCAACCCTCTTCCCATTACATTTGGGTCTGCAAGTTGTACTGGTTTCCTCACGGAGGAAAGAAAGAAAGAGGTGCTCTTTTCATGAAAGTCATGTTTGTCTTGATTGTCCACAAAAAAGAAGTGCCAGCAGGAAGGAACCCCGGCGAACGGATATACAATCACAGCGTAAAATGACAACATCCTTTACTGGAAAGGAATTGAGAGTCCGTAACACGCTCCTGAAAAAGACTCTGAACCTGCATTGAATTGGTGTTTGCAATATTTGTGTGAGACTCTGTGTGCACATGAAATGTGCATGTGTCTGTAACTGTCTCCGTTGTTGGTGGTGTTCAGTCTTATTCGGAGACTGTCTTATCCTGTGTTGCTTCGTCCTGCAGGCAGCTCTTGCGGATGATGGGCAGCGGATGGGCTTCTGTATTAAAGACCCAATCCTCCAGTGGGAGGAGGTCGTCATCAGAGAAGAGCAGGTACAGATACCTGAGAAAGCAGGAAAAAACAGGAATTTAATTTCATCAAAATCTTGCCTTATTGAATGCTTTACTTTTGTTTTCTTAGTTCCACAATTCCAATAGAGTGACATGTCTTCTATAGCAGGCTGCATCCTTCAGTTGAACTTTCATTTACATCATATCAATAATTCAGGATGAAGTACGAACTGAAAGTATGAAGAGATGGACTAACACACACTAAGTTTTTTTTTTCTTCTTTTCATGGGATTTTCTGACAAACAAATATATATATAATACTTAACTAGAACATTTTCTTAGCATTGGCCACATTTAAAAATCTCCACCACAAGTGTCATGCAAGAGTGCTTTGCCAGCTCAATCTAGCATTAATAAATTATTCACAAACAAAGTTTTAGTACAGTTTAGATGTCTAAATGCACATCATCTCTTCGCTAGCCATGTTTCTATTACAAGCGAAAATCACATTCAGATACACATCACATTTCTTTGTTGGTTTATGTATGCAGTTGCTTCAGGGAGATATAGTGAGGAAACAGGACTTACTTGAGTGTCTCTGAGAGGAAGAAGCTCTGCTGCATGTTATCGTGGCTGGCTGTGATCGTGTAAACGTCACGGATTCCGGAGAAGCCAGACTCCACTCTGCAGTGCTGCTCCAGTGCCTGGCAGGAGGGAGAGGGCAGATTTAAATGTGTACCTATATCTTCAAATAAATGTTCAGGACAAAAGACCACTTCTGGCAGTTGCCAGCTTGATTGTACAAATTGAATCCATACCACTTAATTTATGTATATTTATTCATTCACCCAGTTAAGTGGGTAAAATAAAAAAAAACTCACTCTCTCGCTTCTGCACTGACAGGAGCAAATATTTTACAAACCGTAGAGAGGAAATCATATGAGTAATAAAGAGAAAATCCTTTATTCCACAACAGTGTGTAATGGAGAGTGGCTGAGCTAGCCAAGCGGATTAGCACATTATTACCCCTGCTACAAAGGGTTGTCTTATATGTGCTAATTAACAAAGACCCTGACGTGTTAATGCTTGATGTTCATGAAGAGAAGCGTTGTGCACCTGCTCTCAACCTTTGTGGCCAATAATTAAAGGCCTGTCAAACTCGTCAGCCTGATCTCTCTACTCCTGTGCGCACTAAATTAATGCTAAATCTATCATGCCAGCCCTCTACAGTTTACTACAGCTAATGTCCTGTCTATTGCCACATTAATAATGCGGCACCCAACACAACCTTTGCCTCCTGCTAGTGGGATTGCTTGATCTACACGCTAATGTATAGTGCCATACAATATTAAGGAAGCTGGTTGAGGGTAATTGAGGGTGTTAAGGGGGCTTGACATAGGTGAATACAATTTATAAAATCAGAGTCCAAGCTACTCCTGAGACAGAAGTATAGAGTACAAAATGATACTGTACTGTATCTACTAACCCTTACTGTAAACATAACAGGAAATTATTCTCTTTACTTTTTCGTATGAATATGAAATAATTTTCCTGGTTGTCACAACTGAATTAGTGGGAGTTGTACACGTAACAGCAGATTTTCCGTCCACTACAGTACGTTACATGACATTAGGGAGTATGTGTTGATTGTAGCCTTCATGTTGCTAGGCCAGCAAGTTTCTTCAAGTCTGTTTATAGTGGGCCTTTGTATTTCAGTGTATTTGGTCCAGACCAAGGAACCATAGTTTTCTTTTGGTTCTGTTCCACTTTGTGTTCACACCTCCTTCTTAAAACGAAACCAATAGCTGTAAACATGAAGTCATATAATAATATAACAGACAGAGAAAAAGAGCCTGACAGGAGAGTGCCGTAGCAGCCTGGATTAAGACGAGACTTTCTCGTCGAGGTTAAAATTGTCTCGCGATATCGGTCACAAGTGCAGAGCAGCCGCCAGAAGACGGAGTCTGACCTGGTTGGTCTTATAATACATCTGGCTTTGAAGATGAGTCTGGATTGGACCTCTAAATTAGCATAGAAGATCCCCTGCCCGTTCGCCAAAAGTTGACTCTGAGTTTACTTTTGCAGAGCAGTAGCGGTGTTGCAATTGTACAAAGCTGCCGGTAAAACCCAGCGTTAGAACATAAGAGGGTACGGCTTTCTCTCTTTGTCTTTTTTTTTTTTTTTTTTTTAAATGAGTTGGAAGCAGAGATACATGCTCTCCCCTCGACTTAAAATGGTCATAAATCAATACAAAAGCAGCCTACTTCCTTGTTTACTGCTGCAATGAAACGCTTGGTTACGTTGTAACATTGGTTTTCTGAGTAAAGACTATTTTTCCAGTCATATTTCTTAATTGAAGTTTTCTTTAACATAGTGTTAAAGTCTGGTCTCGTGAACCCAATCTTGTGTATCGTCACACCCATAGCCTGGATATAAGACACGTACTGAAAAGTAGATGGACCCCTTTGGAAAAATACTTTTTGAAGATAGGACACATTTTTGAGACTAGTTGGAAAAGTTTCCCCCGAGTTGCTATTAGTCCAAATAGAAAATAGTCCTCATCCCTGAAGCCTTTTCACTCATAGAAGTAATGGCATAAAGTGTTTTCATTAAAACAAAGTGTGTCTACTGTAGCTTGTCTCAAACTCTCCTGTCAGGCTGTTGAACGGGTCAGAAAGATTTCCTCTAGCTGTTATACATTCTCAGGCTGTTGCTATGAGTAATTATTGGCTGCTTGACAGATAATTTGTTCTCTACTGTTTCAGCAGTAAAATATCGGGAGACACTTTTGACACTTTAAAACAAGCCATAGGGGCTTCCTAAACACTATTAGGCCACTTTATCTTTACTAAGGGCCGAGTTGTGCTACGAAAGGACTATCGGAGGTCAAATGTGTTTATAGTTGAGCCGAGCTGCCACACAGTGAAAAGCTGGCAGCCATAGAAAGGGGGGGGAAAGATGCGATAATCACTGAATGTGGGGATAACACTGGCCATTTTCAGACCGTTTTGTGCTTGTTTGTCCACACAGAATGTGACACATAGGTGCATAAAGAAAACAAATAGAGCTTGAGAGAGAAGTTAAAACCCTGGCTCCTTTCTCACCTCCACACAGCTGACAAATCACAGCATGAAGTGGGTGAAACTATTTGACTGACTGACAGCCATTCTGATGAAGCATACTTAAAAGATACACTATAATTAGATTTGAAGTAATTTGCTAGCCTAGCAACTTTAACACTAAAAAACAAAACCACAACCTGATGTTGTTAATATGTAAATGTCTAGTCTTGGAATATCATACGACACACACTTTATCAAATGAAATTTCCATAAAATAAATTGTCTTATATCCGGGCCAGTACGTTATATGACAGGATAAACAAGATGAAGAATTAGCCTAACAAAGAGACAAATGTCTGGTTTATGTTCTGCTTTAATAAAAAAATACAATAATAATCTTTTCACTTTTACCTGAGAAAAGTCTTTAGAGATGAGGGCCATCTTATCTTTGGACTAAGAGTATATTGGGAAAGCTTTGCGAACAGGACTAGTTTGATAAAATGTTTAAATGAAAAACAAACAAATGTATTTTCAAAATGTCATCGCGCCTCAAAAAAAGATCTTGGAAAAGTACATTAGTATCTCACCTCAACAGCCTCCCAACCCCACTCTCTGTACTTGGGGTCGTGGGTCAGTCTCCACATGTACATGTAGCTCTCGATGACTTCTGGTCGGAGGATGTAATATCTGTCGCTCAGCCTGGTTGCTGTGGCTTCTCCTCCGCCGTCAAATCTAAAGGCCTCAGGTCCAAGTTTGGTGGCTATCACAGTAAAAAAAAACAAAAAGAAAACAGAACAGATTTTTATTTTGCCACGTTTTCACAAGCTCTGCAATCAATTTCTAAATCTAAAATAAAAAAAATCAAAGCACACTGAATGTTTATCTTTCTTTTTTGCAAGTGAAGCAAAACATTGCAGAGCACAAAGACCATTCAATTATTGCTAGGTTTAAAAAAAAAAAATGGTCTTGAGGTTAGACAATTAAGACCTTCCCAGCATGCCAGACGGTCGGTGGGCTTCTCTTTTCTCCCTTCCTCCTCCTCATTCTTCTGCTACTTTCATTATATTTCCACCACAATTCAAGACTGCCTGGCAAAGAGATGATATTCATGATACAGAACAAAGGAATCTATTGTTGCCAAGGTCAGGGCAGGAGCATCGGCACGCAAGATGAGTCTGACATTTCGTTTCTACCTACTGTGCTCGATTTGCTCAGACTTTTTTTTTCTTCTCTCTGGCTTATCGTCTGTGATTTTAGTCAACCACTGTGTAGCCACTTGGAAAATTGGGCCATGTTGGAGGAAGCAGGTTCTTTGAGGTCACTGAGGGTTTGAGAGTAGCTGCATCAGATTGGGACAGACAATCATCTTGAAATAAGAAGTCAGTGGGACAGAGAGCTGGGCCACCAGAGACCTGTACTACGAATCAAGATCAACATGCCCTGGATTTATTTCAGTTACCCGGCTTCACCTAACCTAACAACCGCGGTCCCGCATAAACTGTGTCACAACAGTGGTTAACAACTAGTTCAATCAACCCAGGGTTTCCCTATCCAGCGACGTGCGCGTTCACATAAGAGGCGGTGTTTGCGCAGCATGACCAATCGCAAACATCTACCACAGCCGCATATTTTACATAAGAAGAGCAAACTATAATACTACATAAATATGAAGAACACAGACACGGTTTTACAGGCAAAATGCTGGAAGGAAAGCTGGCAAAAAAGCTGACGCAGTTATGCGTAAATCACAACGCTCATCAATATCACTTCATCAGTCAGGCACAAGATCTGATCATAATTACACTTGTGCTTTCCATAAACTGCCGTTGCTTTAGCCTATAATTTCAGTTGCAACCCAGGCAGTGGTAAGCGATCGTGAGAGCAAATAAAAAATATGAAAACATAATTCAAACCAATGTGTGCATTAACAACACACGGCTCAAGAAGCTTACAAATAGCCTATATATAATTCCCTCCGCTGAAAATCTATATCTTTCATAAAAATACCCATCAGGGAATGTTAACGGGGTTGTTGCTCTCTAAATGTTTTAACTTTTATGAGCGCATTGCTCTCTCTCTCTCTCCGCGCACCGAGCTCCACTGGATCTGCTAAGAACGGTGACGCCGTTATTCATGGAGTATTGATTGGTCAGTAGGCGGTGCTTTTACACCAGTTGATCTCTAAACTCCAACATAGCTGGCTCCCGAGCAGGTTAGGTGTTCAGCATAAGTTACCATGGCGATTTAACCCGGTAACAACTGATCCACCGTTGTGATACACAAAACCCTGGGTTGAACCTGAAGTTACCTCGTTAACGCCAAATCTTGCTTCGTAGTACAGGCCTCAGGTCAGCTAGTCCATTATGGTGTATGAGTGTGAGTGAGCATTTTCAAGCAAGACAACAAGAAACAAAACACAAGTTGGTAGCTGAAAAGATCATTAATAAGGAAAAAACATTAACACATGAAGATACAGTTGGTGGGTCAGTGACATCAAGTTAAGTTACAAGTAACAAAAATATGTTTCAGAGAGCTTTCCAACATGCTCCTTTCAGATAGTAAAAAAGAAGGAAAAAATGAATGACAAACCCTAGTAAGAGCAACAGGAAGGATCCTTCTTCCAGGACGGACATACATTAGCATTGTGTTTACAGAGTAGACAGAAGTAGCAACATTACAATATGAAGCCTATTCATGGTGTAGATTCTAAAATCCTTTGTGGCATCTTCAATTACCTCAATCATACGGAAGCGTATTGCATTCACCATAGAAAAAAAAATGTAGACACCTTATCTCGTAATTATGAGATCTTGATCTCGTAATTACGAGAAAAGATCTCGTAATTATGAGATCTTGATCTCGTAATTATGAGAAAAGATCTCGTAATTACGAGATCAGGATCTCGTAATTACGAGATAAGGTGTCTAAAAAAAATGTTCTATGGTGAATGCAATACGCTTCCGTACAATCACATTAATAACCAACATTTTTTTATTTATTTTTATAAATATGCCTATTTAAGAGATACTTTTATTTTCGATTATAGGTACAATTTATCATTTTAGTAAAAAGTGTCCCTGTGTTTCAGATCTGTTCCTGTTTTAATTTGGTGTTATGTTTACATTACATTAAATTATTATTGTTTTCTTTCACATGATTTTTCTTTGCTCTTTTGTCTTTTATTGTAAAGCATTTTGTGAGGTCTACAATTAAAAGTTGATGTATAAATAAAATGACTTACTCACCAAAACACATTGAGTGTGCAGTGCATCCTTGAGGTATAAAGTATTTTAAATCCTGCATTGTTTACATACATTTTTACTACAGTAGCTTGCACTCTTATTCATTTCTGTGTTTTTTGGTGCATTGTTACATTTACTGCCTCATGAAGATCAGTGGAATAGTGTGAAACCATTGGCAGGAATGTCCACTACATCGCCGGAGTACACATGCAGGAAACCGGACCCACTCCTAAAAAAGAAACAACTTGTCCATGGCACTAAGGGTCAAAAACTCCACATGGTACCTTTAACTTCTTAACTTAATTTTCTTGATACATTTAGCACAACTGAACTAAAGTAGTCTCTGTGCTGTTGATGCTTGTGAGTGGAATGCTAATTCAACAGAGGATCATCGGTAACCCACACCATAGACAACACAATTGATTTTTCATCAAGTTCAAAAAAATAACACGTCTGCATCAAACACAATTTAAAAGTTTATCTCAGAATTACTATTTTTCCTGCTTTGGAAACTGCAACATTTTATGCCAAAATACATTTTGGTCTTGCCTATGTTATTATTTTACCAACCAGTTACCTGCCCCACCTGTTTTTTACACACTAGTAAATATCGCCCAAATCCAGTCTGTTCTGTTAGTTCCCAGCTGAACATTAATAATTACAGATCATATATATATATATATATATATATATATATATATATATATATATATATATATATATATATATATATATATATATTTCTTATATTTGAACAGTAGTTTGAATAAGCGACACAGCCCTAAGTTATACATGGTGTCAGTCTCTCTCAAGTTGCTTGACTGTACATTAGCCCCTACATCTCAATAGCAGAAATGCACAAAGCTAAGCATTAAAAGTCTATTTCCACTTTTTTCTTTTAAACCAATAACATTTTCCTTTTCCTGCTGCTTCCCATGGTATCCCCATTTTGCAGCATAATTATGTTGCTGTGAAGGTGGCAGAGATCCGGAGCAGCAGCAGCAGAAGAAGTCTCTATGGTATCCGTATTTAAGACACAGCTAAATAGCAGGCACATGCAATAGCAAATCTCACTTCTCTCTCTTTTCTGCAGACCGCTAATCCAAGAGCTGCTAAGTACCATCCGGTCCCCTTTAATGAGCGAAGAGAAACCTGGTGGATGACTATGAAAGAGGAAGCCAGAGAAGCTGTTTGGGCCTGCAGATCGAAAGTATTCCAAGCATATTAAAAAACCTGTTATGTGGTGAGTCACATTATCTTACTGGAGAAGTGAAGGCGAGTGAACACTTGAGGATGAATCCTTACAGCCCACCCAACAGTGGAAGCTTAAAATTAGCAGATTATTGCCAGGGCCAAGACAGATGCCAGGGAAGAGAGGAGATCAAACGGTCTTTTTAAAACAATTTAAGGCAGGCTTGTTGCTGGGAACTTTTGCTTTTTCATCTTCTTGCATATTTTCTCTTGGGTATATCTATAGAAACTCTTCTACTCTCCCTCATTAATACTGTAGGTTGGAGCCACATTGAATTTACCAGTGGACTCAGTTTTTATCACATTTACTCTACCATTCTTTATCTCTGTGATCTCCATTTTCCTTGTCTCTTTTCTTTTCATTCTTTCTTCTGAATTAAAACAAAATGTGATTATCAGTATCTAACACACTTCAAGACACCTCCACGTCTGCTGCCTACAGCTGTGAGGCGTTGTAGAATAATCAAGGACTTTAATTCTTCGCTGCTCCTTATTACTTATTAGGGCCTGTCGTCTCTTTGTTGAAGTGAAGCCACCAAGAATGATTCTTCGTCTGGGTCAGATGAAAATTAAAATGCCTAAGGCCTTTTTTAATTTACAGTATCGCTCTCCTAGACTCGTAATTTTCTTACTCTGAATGCCACCACAACCTCTTAAGTCTTAACAAGACAGAGATAGTGTTACACACCATAACATTTTACTGGCTTCTTGTTCATAATAACCAGGATGTACTGTGTCAAAAATACCGAATTAATTGGAGTATATAGAAATTACTGCTGAGTTAAAATTTCAGATTATGTAATTAAACAAGCATTTACTACTTAACCAGATCCTCTCTAGTTGAAGTTCAGTAACCTGGCCTGAACTTGACAATGGGTCACATGCCATGTCGGGTTCAGGATGTTTTATTTCTTCCATAAAGCTTCGGGTTGGGGTTGATTATTATTCTCAAATATAATTTAAATTAAAAATATTTTTTCTCTTTCTGACTCTGTCAATCGTCTTTGTTGATGCGTGCCGTGTTTTGGAAGTAAATTTAGATACGCAAAGTTGATCTACAAACCAGTAAGGCAAAACACTTTTTTTTTTAGATGCTAGACCGCAATGTGTGTATTAGTCAATAGTCAGATTAGTTATTTACTGTAAGTGAGAAAGATTTTCGAAGCAAGCATATAACTTTATCTTTAAAGAAGAAATATTCAAGTTGCAGTGGGTCCAAAAGGCACCGGTACAGGCTGGATTCAGGTCTCGGTTTTAAGCCCATGCAGAACTCTTCCGTGCAATAAAAAAAGACATGCACCAACCCTAGCAAACCAAAGGCAAAAAGGGCCACTCTGCTCCCAGTATAAAACATATTATACGGCTACAGGCAATGTGTAAAAAAAAAAAATTATTCCATTTGAATAACATAAGCAGAAGCAGCTCCTCATTGGTTGCCAACCTCCTGTACGACATTGAGCCTCCTGAACTGAACTATTGTGTAGCCTCTCAAAGCAAAAAGCCTCTGCACACTCTAAATACCCCTCTTTAGCATTCCCGATATTTCTACTCACCTGAGCGCGTGTAGCTCTCGTGGCATGTGTGTGTGATCTCGGCAGCCAGGTCCAGGTAGTGTTGTCTCTTCTCCGGCGCTCCATCATCAGCTCCGATGCCGATCATGCCCCCAGAGAAGCAGGCCAGGTGGCCCATCTTGTGGTCCAGGATCCCTCCCCTCCACTCGGCCATGTAGGTGAGACCACCCGGTGACTTCTGCACCAGGTTAGCTTCAATTGCCTGCAGCAACACACACGGTCAGGAATGTTTAAACCAGCATTTTCTTAAGGTTACAATACTGTATGTGGGCTTTATTCTTATGTGACCTGAATATGTTTCCACGTTTTGCAATACTTTTTATATTGACACAACAATTCCCAATCATAGGATATATACACAGTGTTTTCTATAAAGGCCTGTACAGTATATGTGGACATTCACACACACATAAGGGATGATTCCAACATGGCTGCTACACTGTAAATGTCTACATTTATATGTTAAATTATGTATGTGTTGTAGAACAGGAAGGCAAAGCTCTGAGGGATTTCATCTGATACCCTGTGAAGAAGAAGAGGTCCAGTACAGATCCTAAATAAATTATCAGAAAAATTAAAGGAAGATGCACGAGGCAGAGAAGTTAAGTTAGAATTCTGAATCGGAGAAAAAAAAAAACCTCTTCTTCAGAGAAATTGGCAAAGTTATGTGCATTTCTGGCTCTTTGCAGCTGTGTTTCTAGTCAGCGCTTTATGTTTTAATTGATGGAACATACCAATTACGGCATCTTATAAGATCATTTCTGAATGACTCATCTACCTCTTACAGCTCATTTTTCCTTTATTTTCTCTCCCTCATGTCCCTCTCATCCATTCTCTCTGGCTTGATGTTTATTTTGCATTTTAATACAGGTTTGTGATATTTAGCAGCAACCCCACAACGTGCTGATAATTAAAAGTGTAAATTCCCCCTTGAATCTCAGGTCCAATCATTCATCCTATTCAGCATGAGCTTGGATAGAAAAGATGAGGAAATTAAGGCATCCTCTTTAAGATTCATATGTGAAGAACATTTGGTTTGTGGAGTGGAATATTTTAATGTCAAATTACTTAGTGACAGAGACGACCAGTACTGTATCATGTACTTTCCCCCCCCTTCTACTAGTGCTGTATACTGTATAAGAAACCTTTCATGCTGAATGAGGGTTGATTAAGATGCAACCTGCTTAGGGCAAAACAAATACGTATAACATGATAACTTATTGATGCCATGTTCTCTAAAAAAAAAATAAAAAAAAAATCTTAAGGACTGAGGCTGAGGATGATTTTCCCGCTAAAGAGCTTTTGTTAGCAGTAATCATGGCATTGCATGATTAGAAAATGTTTTTCTATTCAACACTGTTTAATTAGTAATCTGCCAAAGATAATAAGTGGTGCTGCGCCCCTTCACCTTAGATCTCTGTATAAACACACAGTATATAAATTAATCAGATAGCGTGGGGGTCCCAGGCCGTATGAAAATCAAGTCACAGGGGAGAAGGAGAGTCTGTAATTAGCAGTTATGCCTCTGACTTGACCCTCTGATGTGAACTGAGGAAATCTCAACGGCAATCTCAAGTTATTGTCTGTGATAATATAATTGTAGCCGAAGGGAATGTGCTTTACTCTGACATTATCTCTATTAAAGATGAAAACAAACAAATTCTGATGTATTTTTATTAGGGCTGTCAAAATAACGCGTTAATTTCGATTAATTAATCTGAGAAAAAATAGCGGGTTAAAAAAAAATAACACAGATTAATCCATTCCATATTGACCTTTCACCCAGAGCCGTTCTAGCTGCCATTCGACTGTAAATGAAGGAGGGAGACGAGAGAATGCCAACAGAAACATCACGCTAGTTTCTTTAACTGTCTATGGTTAACACTACACTCAACAGCAGGTAACGTTAGCCTTCCGCTAGCTAGTAGCTGGATTAAACACGGTTAAAATGCTGACAGCTAACGATAAACGGTGTAAAGTTTGACTGTGTTTCTGCCGTTGTCGGAAAAACACAGACGGAGATGGTGCGTTCAATGAAACTGGTAATCTACAGCCTCGCGGTGCATTCGTAGTTATTGTAAAATACCCTTTTGAATTTATTTCCTCAGCATATTAGGTCATATTGTTGATTGTTAAATATATATACACAGCATATGGTCATTATTTGAACAGTGAAAATAATAATTAAAAGAGTTTTTTAACTTTAATGTCACCAATGCTGATTATTCATTGATTCAGTTGAATTTAAATATTTTAAATACTTTCACAACAAAAATTATGTATGCGATTAATTTAGATTAATTAATCACAGAGTCTGTAATTAATTCCATTACATTTTTTAATTGATTGACAACCCTAATTTTTATGCATGAGTATACTGTGCAGTGGGGGTTCATGTACACAGACATATTTCTGCAGGTAGTGGGAGTGCTCCTATTTTACATCACAGTGTATAAATACATGAGTCAGTTGCCATCTAATCACATTACGCAGTGCCAAGAAGCTTGTCCTTTCGATATTATCTTGCTTCCTCTCCCTACGACCGTTCCATTGAGAGCATCTCTGTCACAAAAATACTCCTGCTCTATATAATCATGGTATGGTGCTTTAAAATAAGAGTGTCCATTACGGCTCTACATCCGTGTCTGAATAAGATCCATTGAGTGTCAATAGAAGAGAGAAACATCTATACATCTATGCATAAAAGCCCTGGTTTTGAGTGACGAGAGAAAACTTTTCTCCACTCCATTAGGTTGAGTGCAGTATAGCAACTTTCAGACATGCACCTTGTTATGTAAATGTAAAGGCAATTTAACACATTGGTCCAATGTAGCGCCTTAGTCACTTTTACTTATAAGCCATGGCAGCAGTGTTACTAGGTTGGACATTGCTGTTGCCCAAGTCTGAATTTAACGCCGTCAATTTAACGTAAAGCCCATAGCAGCACAGTATTAAATATGAAAAAAGAGAGAATAAATGCGTGTCTGTTTAACACTGTCTGTACATCCTGGGTGTAAATTAGTTCGTTTGATTGCTATGATGATTACCATTATCATTTGATCTAACTGAGCCATGCCTGAGCGCGAAATTTAAGATTACAATTTCCATACCTCCAGAGCGCCGTAGTACATGGTCTTTGCATTTCCGTCCGTCTTGTCTGACATCAGATAGGATTTGATCAGATACTCGTAGAAACTATCCCCGAGGCCACCGATGGAAACGTGATCTAAGAAGGGGAATAGCAGGGAAACAGGGCTGTATGTATGACAATATTGAGCATGGTCACACAAAGGTCTGTGTTCAGGGTACCTGCACGTGTTGAAAAGACTTTAAAAGCATTCAACAGTTTGGGAGACACTGCACACCTTTAAGCTAAAAGTGGTATTCTTGTGACAGTAGGTGTGTGTGCACAGAAGGCTGGTCAATCCTTTCTTTTTGTGGAGTTCCAGTCAACAGCATCAGACCTGTAGCAAACACTGTCACTACTGCTCGCTACAGTAGGACATTAATTGTCTCCTAATGGTGTTGATTTTAGCAAAAACTTAGATGAAATGAATGAATAAATCCTTTTAATTGGTTAATTCATCCATATATTTCATGCCACTTATCCAGGTCACGTTTATTAAATGAATTATACCATTAGGAATTATTGTTATATACTGCTGGGAAGTACTGAAAAAAATGGACATAATAGTAAATAATTCTACTTTCATACTTTGGCCGGTATGATCATGAAACTTTATTAAATAAATAATAAATAATAATTTAATTCAACTTTGTGAGCCCTGCAGAAATCCTGTTATTCCATTCACAAATCAAGTCGTACAGGCCACCATACATGACTAATTTGCTGGAATAACAGTGTTACATAAGCCTTTGTGGCTTGTGGTGGGACATCCAAAATATGCTGCATTGTCTATATTTTGTCACTCTTTCTTGGCTTTTCTGATTAATTTGTGGCGTGCATGATCATGTACAGTGAACCCACATGCTCTCTGTTCACTGATGGTAGAATTTGTTTTTTGAACTTAAAATTATGTAACACACTTAAAGCTTGAGTGGAAATAGAAACAAGTGGCTGTTGATTTTCCTCTTAAGTCCACATTCAAATTCATAAAGATGAATATGATATTGCAGTGGAGGCGTGCATGAGTCTCTACTCCTGCTCACTGCATGAACACACACCTTTGCTGACTCCCCCGCGAGGTTATAACAGTGCTGCTATCTTTGTCCTTGACACAGACAGATGAGGGTTTCGTTTTTCCCTTTGTGGCAATAAATATATACAGTTTTGCTTCTCTACATGCTCACCCACAACAATTAGCTCTGTTCTCATCCACATTACCACCTTTTTAGTCACGGCATCATTTTATCCCGATTAAAAAAAAAAAAAATGCATTCACCTACTTTCAGGTAAATCAGAAAGATCCAATTTCCTGAAGTAATTGAATTCATTATCACTTTAATAACCCAGAGCAATGAGAGTCATACAGCCATTGCTATGAGCCCGATATTAAAAATGAAAGGAAAATAGACGGATGACTGGGTGGCACAGACGAGCAGCTAAAAGAGCTTTGACACGTGAGGTGACTCAAGGTCTGTCAGTGGTGTGAAAGCCAAATGAAAGAGTCAGAAATGGGGAAGGTAAAAACGTAACGTGAACTCAAAGTCCTGTACTTTGGGAAAACACAATAATTATAATACTTAGTAGGTAACAAGAATGACCTTCCCTTTGCAGCTCAGAGAGGGATTTGTCACCAAGGTAACATGGAAACCTTATGTTTTTTCCCCCAATGATACAAGAAAGCCATGGACCTTGTCCTTCATTAGAAATACAAATTATAAAACCCACATTTACCCATAATCGTATACAATACAATAATCTCACACATGTATAACCAGAATAAAGAATACAACTAACACAATACTTACGTTGGACCCAGTTGCCGCTGACTGGACTGAGGAAGTTGGGGTACAGCCCATGGGGTTTTTCAATCTTGTTCAGTAGTTTTCTGATGTTCATCACCTGCAAAGACACCAGGGTACAAAATAATATCATCAGGATACCGCACTACCTTGTTTTCACACATTCACCTTATACTATATCATCTCTTCAAGAATGGAAAGCATCATGCAGAGAATTGGTCTATAAATATATATTGCACCTTCTCTGTGTAGATGGGGTTCCTGGAGAGCTCCGACAGATGGACAAATTCGAGGTGAAGGGTCCCAAACTCAGCCAGGATGCTGCTCCCAGCTGAGGCCCAGCCCCAACTCCAACTGGTGCCGCTGCAACGGAGACAATAACCAAACAAGTAGACTAAGTCTCCTGGCACCTTCAAAAGACCGCTGTGTGTGTGTGTGTGTGTGTGTGTGTGTGTGTGTGTGTGTGTGTGTGTGTGTGTGTGTGTGTGTATATATATATTAGGGCTGTCAAATGATTAAAATTTTTAATCAAATTAATCAGAATTTTCAGTGGATTAATCATGATTAATCACTATTTGCAATTACACCTGAATCCTAACCATTTTTTTTCTGAAATGCATACCAAAAGATACTAGTGCTGTCAAGCGATCAAAATATTTAATCGCATTAATGTCATAGTTAACTCGCAATTAATCGCACATTTTTATCTATTCTAAATGTTCCTTGATTTCTTTTTGTCCCATTATATTTTCTCATTTTAATTCTCTTATCAGCATGGAAAAGTAGATTGGCTTGCTTTGTGACTGTTTTTTTATTGAAAACAACATTGTCATATACGTTATGTTCAATTTCACACTAACATTCACACTTGGATCTAATAATCTGTCACATAATGTAACGCTGTTACCTCGATTTTCCATTGCAGGTAGTACTGCAGATAGTCCTGCAGATAGTACTGCAGGTAGTACTGCCTCATGCCTGAGGCGAGCGTGGCTCGTCCTACTGTCTATGGGCTCATAGCGTCGTCAGCGGCATAGCCGTCGTCATAGCAACTGGTTTCCCGTGACTCATTTCCTGGTTCTCGTTCTCTTTCATAACCAACGTAAAATCAAGGAGAGGGTTTTCCTGCTCCAGGTTTCCCACCGTGGTCAGAAAGAACAGAGGAGACACTTTGTTTCTCTCACTGACTGTAGAGTCACTACTCGCTCGCTCTGAAGATAATCGCCGTCACGAGCCTACAAGCTACGCGGCTAGCAAGCTAAAACCGGCCGAGGCCTGTGTCTGTTTTGTTTGCGGTCTGCGAAATTACAAGACCCGCCCTTCAATCACTACTATTGGCCAGGCGTCAAAGGTAACGTAACTCTATTTGTTCAGGTCCTATCCCCTGACCAATCCACTATCCTCACCACTCGCGGTGAAATGCCTAAACCAAACCAATCAGCTGCTTCGTAGGGCGGGACATGGTGTGGCCATAGACAGTTAAAGAAGTGGACTAACAGATCCCGTTGCTCTCTCTATGCGTTACTCGTGCGTTAAAAAAATTATCGGCATTAAAATGGGTTTGCGTTAACGCCGTTAATAACGCGTTAAACTGACAGCCCTAATATATATATATATATATATATATATATATATATATATATATATATATATATATATATATATATATATAGTTATAAAAAGTAAATTAGGGCATTGCATTCTGGGACATATTGGTAAGGTGTCTTTTCATACTGTGTAAACTTACCCAGTGTTTGTACTCATGAAGCCGAAAACTCAATCAACAAATAAGCAGAAGTATGTTCATTTCCTCTACAGGTGTGCGAAAAGTGAACCTGATGCAACATAATGATGGTCAACAAGCTCTAACTGAGGACCACAGCTTAACCTTTAATTACTTTTTTGTGCTTCCTTATTTTGCAGTTTGTCAGACTTACTATAAATAGATAGATTAATAGGTAATTCCTGCTCTCAACAGATTCCTGCTCTCAACAGATTTATATCACAGCCACTATTGTTTTCTTTAGTACCGAGTAATGCAACCTGCTGTTTGTAATGCTGTATAACAACTGGTGTGTTCTGTATACTTTTATTAGTATGTGTTCATTTAATTATTTATCTAAGTACAGAACAATCTTCTAAATTTCACCCTGTTTTGATTTGAAGTTCTAGTGAGTAGGTTTTACAGGGAACTCAAGCTTCTTATGATCCTTCTGTATCAGCAGCAGTATTACTTTTACAGTAACTCCAGCCAACCAGTGCAGTAGTTTTTTCAGTTCTTCCATAGCCTCTTTAAGAAGTCAGCATACAGTGGACAAAGTTACAGAAAGTTGCAGACTCTGAGTGCCTGGTGGACCACTTGGCCTCTGCTTAATGCATCATAACAGACAGGTCTTATTTTGTATTCCTTTTTGAGATGGAAATCAATAACCATCTACTGCATGTCTCCAGAGATGTGTGTAATGCATTCCATCCAAAGTATATTGATCTATTTGAACATTCAGCTATTGTCATTTGTGGTTTCCAGAGTTGGACCATATATCATCCTCCTAAATTCACTCTTCCTTAATGCTGGAGTGTGGGACATACTACATATAAGTGAACGTCACTTTCAATGTTACATTCAAGCCCTAGCCAAATGAGTTCATACATTGTTGCTGTAATGCATCATTGTATATTGTGTGTAGTGTTTCTTTTTTGTCTGGGGAAGTATTTAATACACATAATGTATTTAATACACATGGCAATAAAGTTGAATTGAACTTATAACCACTGTAAGTTTTATTACAACCTTCATTCTAGGCTCAATTTGTAAGGTGTTGTAAACTTAAAGATTTAAAAGTTTGTAAAAAAAATAAAAAATAAAGCATTCCAGCTTCAACTGTATGTGCAACACCAGAGCTGAAACAATTAGTCGATGAACTCATTAGCATTTGACAGAAAATGTATCTGCAGCAATTTTGATGGTTCTAGCTTCCAAAATGTGAACATTTGGTTCTCTGTATAATGTAATAATGAATTGAATATCGTTTTCGTTTTGGACTGATGGTTGGACAATCCAAGCAGTTTGAATACATCACCTTGGGCTGTGGAAAATTCTGAAGGGCATTTGTCACTATTTTCTGACATTTCATAGACCAAATCATTTATAAATCAATCAAGAAAATAATCCCCGGTTGCAGCACTATCAAATGCTTCATAAATTGAATTAAGTTGAAACAGCTTTAACTTTCTGCTGCCAAGTTCATGCAACAACCACTCAAATACAAGGTGATGACAACAAGGTATTAAAGCTGATTTTGTAAACTAAAACATGTGGGGGGGGGGGGGGGGGGGGGAATCTTGTTGCACTGAAAAAAAGAAAAAACAATGAGCAAGAAAACATTGAGGTCTTCTGGGTTAATTGTATATAAATCTTGTTATCAAGAAGGTGCTGGATGCAAAAAAAACCTGCTTCATATGTGCAGTAGGGTTTGTATACTATGATATGCCTGGGTGAAAGCTTAGATAATATATTGGGTGTTTGCAATCGAGCAATGTGTACAGATGTTTTGATCTGATTAGTTAAAGAAAAGTTAAGTTGGGAAATGGCAGTTGACGTTAGCTGGCATATCACAAACATTAATATGTTAAAAATCTCATCAGAAGTCTATAAAATAACCTTTACCTTGGTCTATCACTAACCCTCTGAGGATGAAAGACGCACCGGCTCGTCCAAACAACGACAAAGCTCCTACTCAAAAAGCAATATTATAGCATTTCTTTACTATTTTAATCATATATAACTTAAGACTTTGGTAAACTAATTTCAAGCACTGAAACAATTCGTACAACACATCATACGTTAAGGTTTGTTTTCAAAAGAGATTTGAGGACTTTAAAAAAGTGAACCAAATTATTGTTCTGAACATTTTGACATGAAACACATGGGGATGAGTTATATGCAAATACCTTAAAACGGTACATTTAAGAGGATATGTGAAAATGCCCTCAGACCTCAGAGGGTAACATATGTTTATTGTTGCCTGATGTAATCAATGTTTGTGTAAAGTTTCATTAACCTCAACTTGACACTTACCAAAGTCTGTGTTTTCACCGTGTAAAGACGGCTTTAAAAAGTTACCTAGAAACTATCAAACATCAATCTCAGTAACCCATGTGACCAATCTGTTTTATTTACTCAAGTCAGTGTGGGGTAATATCAAATCTAAATCTCAGTTAATGTGTGGTCTCAGAGATGACGCACTAATTCACTATGGCTGTGATTACTTGAGGCAAAATGTACTAGTAGAATGACATTACATATCCTCTAATAAATGCTGGAGAAGATCAGCCATCAGGTAATAAATTGAACTGAAGTTGTAAGGGGGGGGGGGGGGGGGGGAGATAAAGGTGGGAGGTGGGTGGTGTGTGAGTCAGAGTTTGCTACTCTGATGAATGCATCCATTAAAAGTTTGGAGGCTACATCATTAGTAGCTCTGGCTTGAGTCAGATCTGATTCCTCTTTTAAGAAGACTCAATCTAAGAATCAAAGCGGAGGTGCAGGGCGGCGGTGAGTGGTGTGTGTGTGTGTGTGTGTGTGTGTGTGTGTTTGGAGAGGTGGGTGAAGGTGGGGAGAGTGGTATCACACATCACTGCTGCCTGGTATGTAACACTGGCACTCATCCGTTAATCTTTTCACGCCCTAAACAAACACAAACTCTTCCCCAGCTATCAGAAATATAATCAAGTGTAGAAAATGATGAAAAATGCAAAGATCAATATCACATGTCATGCATAATGTGTTGAGAAAATTGGCATTTGTATGCATCTTAACAGAAGAGCTAAAATAATTGTAGCCTTTGATGTTGACTGGGAACACACACACACACACACACACACACACACACACACACACACACACACACACACACACACACACACACACACACACACACACACACACACACACACACACCAAACGGTGATATCTCATATCTATTTTAAGTGCTATCGGGACCATCTTCAGCATTTTGAAGGGCTTTTATTGGTAGATAATGCTAGCACTCAATGACTACTTTATTTTGTTTATTTGTATATTATTAAACACTTACAGTAAATGTTGTCACAGTATAAAGTGTTTATTAAATTCTGCATAGAGTGCTCGTAGAGTGTAAAACAATGAAAGAGCTAGATTTGTAAAGTGTATACAAAAAACACAGTTATCTTAAGCCAAAAAAAGAAACAGCCGAACATGTTTGTGTGTGTGTGTGTGTGTGTGTGTGTGTGTGTGTGTGTGTGTGTGTGTATGTGTGTGTATGTGTGTGTGTGTGTGTATATATATATATATATATATATATTAGGGCTGTCAGTTTAACGCGTTATTAACGGCGTTAACGCAAACCCATTTTAATGCCGATAATTTTTTTAACGCACGAGTAACGCATAGAGAGAGCAACGGGATCTGTTAGTCCACTTCTTTAACTGTCTATGGCCACGCCATGTCCCGCCCTACGAAGCAACTGATTGGTTTGGTTTAGGCATTTCACCGCGAGTGGTGAGGATAGTGGATTGGTCAGGGGATAGGACCTGAACAAATGGGGTTACGTTACCTTCGACGCCTGGCCAATAGTAGTGATTGAAGGGCGGGTCTTGTAATTTCGCAGACCGCAAACAAAACAGACACAAGCCTCGGCCGGTTTTAGCTTGCTAGCCGCGTAGCTTGTAGGCTCGTGACGGCGATTATCTTCAGAGCGAGCGAGTAGTGACTCTACAGTCAGTGAGAGAAACAAAGTGTCTCCTCTGTTCTTTCTGACCACGGTGGGAAACCTGGAGCAGGAAGACCCTCTCCTTGATTTTACGTTGGTTATGAAAGAGAACGAGAACCAGGAAATGAGTCACGGAAAACCAGTTGCTATGAGCCCATAGACAGTAGGACCAGCCACGCTCGCCTCAGGCATGAGGCGGTACTACCTGCAGTACTATCTGCAGTACTATCTGCAATGGAAAATCGAGGTAACAGCGTTACATTATGTGACAGATTATTAGATCCAAGTGTGAATGTTAGTGTGAAATTGAACATAACGTATATGACAATGTTGTTTTCAATAAAAAAACAGTCACAAAGCAAGCCAATCTACTTTTCCATGCTGATAAGAGAATTAAAATGAGAAAATATAATGGGACAAAAAGAAATCAAGGGACATTTAGAATAGATAAAAATGTGCGATTAATAGCGAGTTAACTATGACATTAATGCGATTAAATATTTTAATCGCTTGACAGCACTAGTATCTTTTGGTATGCATTTCAGAAAAAAAATGGTTAGGATTCAGGTGTAATTGCAAATAGTGATTAATCATGATTAATCCACTGAAAATTCTGATTAATTTGATTAAAAATTTTATTCATTTGACAGCCCTAATATATATATATATATATATATATATATATATATATATATATATATATATATATATATATATATATATATATATATATATATATATATATATATATATACACACACACACACACACACACATACATACAACCCCAAATCAGAAAAGGTTGGGACAGTATGGAAAACACTAATAAAAAAGAAAGTGATTTCTAAATGTACTTTGACTTGTATTTCATTGCAGACAATACAACAGCACATAATTTAATGTGTTTCTCATGATTTTTATTGTTTAAAAAAAAATAACATTTTGTTTTCCTATTTTGGTTCTTGCAGCACATTTCAAAAAAAGGCAAGGCAGCTTTATTTGTATAGCACTTTTCAGCAACAGGGCAATTCAAAGTGCTTTACATGAAGACAATTAAAAAAGAATAAAAGTTACAGTGCAGTATAAGAAATTAAACATTAAAGAGCAGTTAAAAACAGTTACATAAAAGCAGATAAAATAAGCAACGAAAGTATAAGAAATGGATAGTTATAAAAAAAAGTTGGAACAGTAAATCATTTACCACTTTGTAATGTTGCCATTCCTTTTCACAACACTTAAAAGACGTTTAGGGACTGAAGACACCAAGTGATGAAGTGTTTCAAGTGTAATTTTGTCCCATTCTTGCTGCAAACAAGTCTTAAGGTGGGCAACAGTACGGGCTTCGAAATGCGCCACACATTTTCTATTGGAGACAGGTCAGGACTGCAGGCAGGCCAGTCAAGTACCCGTATCCTCTTCCTCCGCAGCCAGGACTTTGTAATGTGTGCAGAATGTGGTTTTGCATTATCTTGTTGAAATATGCATGGACATCCCTGGAAAAGATGCCTTCTTGAAGGCAGCATATTGTGCTCCAAAATCTCTATGTACTTTTCAGCATTAATGGTGCCATCACAGAAGTGCAAGTTACCTTTGCCAAGGGCACTGACACAACCCCATACCATGACAGACCCTGGCTTTTGGACTTGTTGCTGGTAACAGTCTGGATGATCCTTTTCTTCTTTGGTCTGGAGCACACGTCATCCATTTCTCCCAAAAAATACCTGAAATACTGATTCATCTGACCACAGTACACATTTTAACTGTGTGATGGTCCATCCCAGATGCCTCCGAGCCCAGAGAAGTCAACGGCGCTTTTGGACACTGTTAACATAGGGCTTCCTTTTGGCACAGTACAGTTTTAACTGCCATTTGTGGCTGTAACTACGTATTGTGTTACTTGACAAAGGTTTGCCAAAGTAGTCCTGAGCCCATGTGGTGATATCGCTTATAGATGAATGACGATTCTTGATGCAGTGCCGCCTGAGGGCTCGGAGATCATGGTTGTTCAGCTTAGGCTTGCGCCCTTGTCCTTTACGCACTGAAATTCCTCCACATTCCTTGAATCTTTTAATTATGTTACGCACTGTTGAAGGTGAAATAAGCAAATGTCTTCCTATCTTTCTTTGATGAACATTGTTTTTAAACATTTCAATAATTTTCTCACAGGTCTCGCAGGTCTGAATGACAGGAAAGGATGTATATTTACCAATGAAATTAGGTTAACCAGACAAAACCTGAAATATTTTGTGTTCACATTGTCTGCAATGAAATACAAGTCTAAGTACATTTAGAAATCACTACTTTATTTTTTATTTGTGTTTTTCATACTGTCCCAACTTTTTCTGATTTGGGGTTGTATATATTAGGGCTGTCAATCGATTAAAAAATGTAATCAAATTAATTATAGACTGTGATTAATTAATTTAAATTAATCACATACATCATTTTTGCTGTGAAAGTATTTTAAATATTTCAATTCAAATGAATCAATGAATAACCAGCATTAGTGACATTAAAGTTAAAAAACAATTTTTATTATTATTTTCACTGTTCAAATAATGACCATAGCAATCAACAATATGACCTAATATGCTGAAAAAAGTAAATTCAAAAGTGCTTCAGGATTCCTGAATCAAGGATAGGGTTATTTCACTAGTAAATTGCTATTGAACGACAAAAACATCCACCAGATTTTAGAATAACTTTGAATGCACCACGAGGCTGAAGGTTACCAGTTTCATTGAACACACCGTCTCCGTCTGTGTTTTTCCGACAATGGCTGCAGCTGCAGAAGTGTCAGAATCTTCTACAGTGAAACACAGTCAAAGTTTACACCGTTTAGCATTAGCTGTCTGCATTTTAACTGTGTTTAATCCAGCTGCTAGCTAGCGGAAGGCTAACGTTACCTGCTGTTGAGTGTAGTGTTAACTAGCGTCATGCTCAGCGATGTTTCTGTTGCCTGTAGCAACGCATTTTACCATTTTACAGTCGAATGGTGGCTAGAACGGCTCCGGGTGAAAGGTCAATATGGAATGGATTAATCTACGTTATTTTTTTTAACGTGCTATTTTTTCTCCGATTAATTAATCGAAATAAACGCGTTATTTTGACAGCCCTATGATGTATATATATATATATTTCTTTTTTTAAAGATTATGTTTTTGTGGCATCTTTTGCCTTTATTAGATAGTGACAGTGGATAGACAGGAAAGGTGGGAGAGAAATGGGGGATGACACACAGCAAAGGGCCTCAGGTCGGACTTGCACCCAGGCTGCTGCAAAGGACTCAGCCTACATGGGGCGCCCCAAACATATATATTTCTATTATTAGGCAGATGATTATTTTCTTGATAAATCTTTTGATTTCATTTTCAAATGTCTTGTTTTGTCTAACCAACAGTCCAAAACAAAAATATACTGTATAACGCAGAACTCCTCATATTTGAGAGGCAGGGACTAGAGAATGTCTGTTTTTTTTTTTTTTTGCTGGAATAAAATCCTTAAATGATTTATTTCAATCGATCAACTAATCTCTTAATCAAGTAATCTTTTCAACACTTAAAAAATTAAAGTCAAATAACGTGTAGAGTTTTGGTGGGCTAAATTTCACCTGCAGAAGTTTGACAGGTCACAACAACACAACAATAAACAAGCAGGAAAGGACTCATAACACTAAGTAACGTACAACACTACATCATTTGTAGGTCATGAGAAAGTACTTCACACACACTGTCAGAGCCACAGGCCGTGCAGCAGGACTGAACTCCCCTGTGGGCACAGTGTTGACTGTCTGCTTGTGTTCTGTTACACACTGCATATATTCTTCTCAAGTGACGTGTGCGTGTGTGTATAGTTGATACGTTTGTTTGTGTGTCTGCACGTCGTTCCATTCACCCCACATGACCACAGTATGGGCAGCCTGGTTCCTCCTGCCCATCTGTACCACACAGGCCCATGTTGGCGATGTAGCAGGAATTAACTGCAGAATAAGGTAATTAAATCTGCCAGCAGCTGTCCAGCTTGGCTGGTGGGTTAATTGGTAGCAGGTGGATGACAGAATTGCCAGGAAGTATCTTTTAAAATAAGATTAGTGAATGAGAGGAATCTTAAAAACAGACATAAAAGGAGTTTTGGGGTTTTAATTTGGCTAAATAACTTCCAATAAGCAAACATTGGCTGTGTGTATGTGTGTAATATTTTAGATCCAGTCTCACAACATTTCATCAAGTTGAGTCATTAAGTCACGCATGAGACAGAGGTAAAGTCAGACTGTGGGTATGTAGGCTAGCGATGATAATTTGACTGTCACAGTCACTGACACAGTGCCATTATCAGCATTCATCAGTTTGTCAGATTGTTTTTCTGTCTCACGATAAAACTGTTAAATCAGAAAACAAGAGGCTCATTTGTTATCCCCACTCCTGCATAAACATAATCAAACAGAGGGAACTTAAAGTTCATTGTCAGATGCTTTTAAAAAGGATAGCTTGATGTGTTGTGTGACAGTGGCAAGATCAAAGATTTTTAGATTAGAAAGCTAATGGTTTGGAACAGATTAAAAATCAGCACAACTAATTTAAATGCATGCAAATATTATTCATATGATCTTCCTGAAGTGTTTATGAACCCAGATTAATTCTCATCCAAATGTTATCGTCATTGTAAAGCTTAGCCTGCAGCCGCTACAAAATAAACTGAGAATGTTTGTTTAGACATTTTTTTAATTAACTTTTTATGAACAGAAAATTGGTAATGTCATTTCTAAAAACTCACGTAGAGCTGAATTGTCTTATCAAATTACAGATTTGTATCTACTTTCTTCTTTTTTGAACATGAAAGTGAAAGTTTATTTGTATGAACCAAGATGTCCCGAGGCATTGCAATATCTGAAAGTTAAAATTCTGTTTCATTGCACGTAATTTAACTAAGTTTGAAGAGGAAGGAATACAATATTAGCCTATTTTGTATTTGTTGACATCTCTCACTTCAAACTTAGCTCACGTTTTTGAATCAAGCTCTGCCTCTGGTTGCCAAGAAGAATAAACTGCATGTTGATTGACTGACTGCGCCGATTAATGCCAGCCAGCCTGATAACTCGATATCGTCTTTCATCAGGAATGGAGGACTTTTGGAGGTGAAAGCTGGTGCTGAGACTCACCTCCCCAGGTTGATGACCCCTCGGGGGATTCCTGTTGGTGTGTTGAAGGCAGGCAGCAGCTTTTCTCCCAGCTCCATTACTTTACTCTTGTATAGCTGGAAAGAAAAGACAACTTGGTAAATAGACACAAAAAAATAAATAAATATAATAATAATAATATTATATATATATATATATATATATATATATATATATATATATATATATATATATATATATATAGAAAAACTGCCTGTCATCTCATCCAAGCTTAAACAATCACTTTCACAAGCTAGGAATCACAGGCCTGCACACATTTCCCCTCCAAAGCTAATTATGTGAAACATAAGGCCTGCTACAACAGAACTCCAGCAGGATTAAAAGCAATCTCATCGATGTAATCTACAACAGTCCATTTAAAACCGTATTTCCTCCCCATCTCCCTGGCCCAGACTCTCTGAGGCCAAAGCTGAGGCAAAGTTAATGTATCATCTTATAGGCTGCATTATCAGTCACCAACTCTCCATTAGCCAGTGGGAACAATGTTTGAAAAAATTGAAGACAGATACTGAAATCCTGACAAAGAAGGATATGTCTGAGGAGACAAAGGTAGCAGGGCAGGGGCGAGAAAAAAAAAAAGACTAGAAAGCCTTGGAGACAAGAGAGAGCAGAGAAAGTGATTGAGAAGAGACAAGACATGGTATACGGAGGGAAAACAGTCTAGCCAAAAAGCAGCCAGAAAGAGTTTGTAAGTGTGGCAGTGGTGTGGAGCAGTGATTCAGCAGAAATATTTAAGGAAATTGTGGAAAACAAACTGCAATCAGAAATCACTGGCCCTCACTTTTAGGATTATCATTGTGCAAGTAGTCTTTTACTGAAGCAAAGTGAACAAGTACCTGTATATTTACTGTTAAATTGAATATATTCATCGCAATGTGTCCTTTGCTGCAGTTTGGGACAATGATTTCTTGAAGACCTCCTTTTTTCTCATTGTACTATCTATCTCACAAATATTACTGACAACACGTACGTAGACTATTTCGAAGTCTTAAGCTTCAAATATACTAGCGCTTTCAACAGTGCGTGCGGAAATCGTGACGTCACGGGACTGCCGTGAGTATTTATACTCGCGCGTGGTGGTCGCGGCACTAGTTGCAGTCTTCTCCTGAACAGTGGTGGCGCTAAGGAGCAAAGGCTACCGATGTTTTTCTTTCTAAGGACTAGAAGAAGAAGAAAAAGATAAACAACGGCAGAACAGGCAGCAACAGTGCCGCCAATGCTTCGATTTGATTCAGTGAGCTACTTGGTCAGATCAAGCCTTTCATTCACAAAACAATAACTCATCTTAACCCAGTAAGTTTACCAGAGAGACTTGCAGTCAGTCGGCGAGTTCTGGCATTCGGTTTCCCAGGAGCTCGTTCAGGCTTCCTGTTTCCGGTTTGTCGGGCGCCGCTGAAAAAAATCTGAAAAAAATAGGCTGGTGCGCGCTCTGTGCTCGCGCACCGAAAATTGAACGCGGCAGCCGGAAATTACGTCATTTTGATGTCACGAATGCACGCGCCACCTCCAACGCGTCAGGCATAAATGAGCCATTACACTCTTGTGCTTAGCATGCATATTATACAGCAGTAGCTGCAGTGTCCTGCAAACCTACCCATGAGCCTTTGCATTAAACTCTCACACGTTATTGGTGTTGAAAGTGACCCCTGTGGGGTCTTTACAGCTTTACAAAAACAGACTCACTTTTCAAGAAAAACAGTTGCAAAATGGTTGGAAAGTGAATAAATGAATACTTACACTTTATTGATTGAATGAATAAATAAACAAAGTAGTAGTAATTGACAACTGCAGTTTCCAAATTGCAAGAGCCTGACATTTTTCAATAAGGACAGAGTTTTTAATGCAGGCTGGCAAGTAAGATATTCTTACAGATGCTGTCAAAAGATCTTTTCTGCTGCTCACACTAAAGGCTACACACAAATTAAACAGTGTGCTGGACAAGATCTTCCATTACATTTAAACTGTTAACTTAAAGCAGTAACTACTTGATTACAACAATCAAAGTTTGGACAAGACATCTTTAGTTTTTATTTATCCCAGTGTAACTAATGTGCTTCATAATGTGTGACTGTGAGACTGTCTAAAAATCACTCAATTTACTATCGTGCATTATCTTGTTGCTATTTTATTTGAGTGTTATTTGAGTGGTAAATGTATTCCCTTCCAAATTTCCACAATGGATTTAATAAAATAGTGCCCATGGCATATACACTATGTAGAATAGATCCATACTATTTTACTGGTCCACTTATGGCAGGGACTCAGCCACTCTCACCTGATTTCCTTCCACTCCCAATCATGGTTCAAACACACCTGATTTCACTCACTACCAATCATGGTTCAGGCTATAAGTACTACCTACTTCCTTTGTTCTGGCTGTCAGCAACATGAGGCAGAGGTGTGGGGCAGCATGTGGGGGCTCTCTGTCCTCACAATTCAGCACAAATCCTACGGCCGTGCGTAAATAAGTGAGTTTACTTCCTCCTTCATATGTTGTGTTAGTTTAATGGTTATTTGGAAGTGGATGTGATTAATGTTTGACCAGTGTGTATGTGTTGTACGTAGGTATAGTCACATGCTGAATCATTGTCCTACTTGTTTGCCTTGATACTACAGAAATATATTGTGTGTAAGTGCGCAGTGCACATGATTTGTTAGTTGTAGCTTCTTAGGAAATACAAGTATCCTTAACCTTATTGAGATGAAGGTCTTGGGTAATTGTCTGATTAATGTCTGTGTTATATAAATTTATACTTTAAGTAGTGGTAGGCCTACCCCTCACCCCCTCGGGTAAGAGTATTTGCACGTATTGTTTGTTTAGGTATTTAATTGTTAAGTTAGTAGTTATATGTTGATCGATCAACTGTATTGTAACTTGTGTTTCTCTGTTTGTCATTTATAGAAAAAACCACACAAAACCGTCAAGCCTCATCATTTGCCTTTGCCCGGAATATGTGCAGAGTGTAAATAAATGGCTTAAACGGAAACAACTGTTGTCCTTCATACATTCTTACCGATGTACCATGGTGATGCTCAAATCCTAAACCCAAGCTAAAGAAAGAGATTCTACACACTATGTTTTACTAACAACCCCACAATGTGTCACATTTTATAGACGGGAATATTAGTAGTGCAACACTACAACTGTTAGTGATGACGGAAAATAATGATGATCAATAAGTGTCAGTGTTAAATGTTTTCAAACTGAGCGCCGTCACTGTAAACTAATGAGAAGAGCTATTTTTTCACTTATATTACTCATTTAATCCTGATATTGCATATACTGTACATCGTTTTTTGTGTATGTTTATACTAGGGCTGTCAAATGATTAAAATTTTTAATCAAATTAATCAGAATTTTCAGTGGATTAATCATGATTAATCACTATTTGCAATTACACCTGAATCCTAACCATTTTTTTTCTGAAATGCATACCAAAAGATACTAGTGCTGTCAAGCGATTAAAATATTTAATCGCATTAATGTCATAGTTAACTCGCTATTAATCGCACATTTTTATCTATTCTAAATGTCCCTTGATTTCTTTTTGTCCCATTATATTTTCTCATTTTAATTCTCTTATCAGCATGGAAAAGTAGATTGGCTTGCTTTGTGACTGTTTTTTTATTGAAAACAACATTGTCATATACGTTATGTTCAATTTCACACTAACATTCACACTTGGATCTAATAATCTGTCACATAATGTAACGCTGTTACCTCGATTTTCCATTGCAGATAGTACTGCAGGTAGTACCGCCTCATGCCTGAGGCGAGCGTGGCTGGTCCTACTGTCTATGGGCTCATAGCAACTGGTTTCCCGTGACTCATTTCCTGGTTCTCGTTCTCTTTCATAACCAACGTAAAATCAAGGAGAGGGTCTTCCTGCTCCAGGTTTCCCACCGTGGTCAGAAAGAACAGAGGAGACACTTTGTTTCTCTCACTGACTGTAGAGTCACTGCTCGCTCTGAAGATAATCGCCGTCACGAGCCTACAAGCTACGCGGCTAGCAAGCTAAAACCGGCCGAGGCTTGTGTCTGTTTTGTTTGCGGTCTGCGAAATTACAAGACCCGCCCTTCAATCACTACTATTGGCCAGGCGTCGAAGGTAACGTAACCCCATTTGTTCAGGTCCTATCCCCTGACCAATCCACTATCCTCACCACTCGCGGTGAAATGCCTAAACCAAACCAATCAGTTGCTTCGTAGGGCGGGACATGGCGTGGCCATAGACAGTTAAAGAAGTGGACTAACAGATCCCGTTGCTCTCTCTATGCGTTACTCGTGCGTTAAAAAAATTATCGGCATTAAAATGGGTTTGCGTTAACGCCGTTAATAACGCGTTAAACTGACAGCCCTAGTTTATACATTTAGTTTTTTTGATAATTTATTTACAGGATACATTTTATGTGTGTGTAGTGTGGAGGGGGCATCAACTGCATTTCATTGCGCAATCCTGTGTTGTTGAAACTCTGCTATTGGTTTTTAGGTATCAGGTGTTAGTTTCAGATATTTAGGGTGAAAGGGCACTGTGATATGTGTCTCGAGCACTGATGGCGGTACACAGTAGGAACGAATGCCGAAATTCGAATATAATTCGAATAGTAAAAAAATAAATACTATTCGAATAGTAAAAAAATCAATACTATTCGAATGCTGAAATTACTATTCAAATGTGACTTTTTTTTTTATAAATATGTTGGCAAACGTTAGCTAATCTCCCTCTTCTCATCTTGGCCTACCCGCATGTGTCACTCATGTCACATCTTATGAACAATAACTTAGCGGGAGTGAGAAACACAAGGCATTGTGAGGTCTAATGTGTAGAGGCCATTAGATAACATTACATACCGTGTATGTTCCCCTCTTTGTATGAACATAGGACCCTTTTTCAAAAAAAAGGGTCCTATGTTCCCCGGTCTGTTACTTTTTCCACCATTACTGCCAAATTCCATGGCAAATAGGCCTATGTAGGCCTACGGGCTGTTTGACGCGCATATGCAAATAAGCCTAGACGAGGAAAGATTAGGTCAGGGGTGGCAAACCTGCAGGTCTCGAGCTGAATACAGCTGTTAGAAGGTAATATATGAAGTCTAGGCTAACTCTGACAGCTGTGAGGGCATACATAAACTTTAACATAAACTTTAGCTTTCTCCATTAAGCTCCCAGCTAAGCTAACGTTACTATTCCCCGCGAGGGGTCATCCCTATGTTCCCCTTCTAACAGCTGTATTCTCAGTAACAAAACAATATGCAAGAAGGAGGTTGCTTATAAATCAGTAAAATATTAGTGACATCACCGTTTGGCTTGTTTATTAATGCAGTTAGATATCGTTTGTTACTTACCTAGTTTATGACAATGATTTTCTAACATGATGTCATTGTGCTAACCGAGCACTGTTAGCCTTTACAACAGAGCCGCTTCAATACCCTTGTTAGATAATGTTTCATTACAGAGTTCTCTGTTGATTTGTCTTTGTCGCTGTGTGCTCGTGGTGGAAAATAAATGTAAACAAAGTTGCGTGCAGGTCCCCTCAAGGCCACGCTAATGTTGGAAGCCCCTCTAGTGGACGAAACGTGCAACAACAACCACATGCTTGTAATGGCATTGACAATGCAAAAGCCTGAGTAGTGTAGTACATATTATTTTACAGGCTGCAACTGAGCATTAAATATTTGAATACTATTTGAATATTAAAAAAATAGCAAATGGAATTTGAATGGTATTATAGAGGAAGATTGACAGCTCTAGTACACAGTCACTTATTAATTCTGGCAGAATAATACAGAGCAGCCTTAGCCTAATGTGTGTTTTTGTCTGTGTGTGTGTGTGAGTGTGTGTGTGTGTGTGTTACACTCCCTCTCGAGTCCCCTGGCTCTCTATTTTATCAAAGAGAGCACTAATGACCCTCTGCCTGGTCCCATGTCTTCTCATCGGTCCTTTCTACCACCGCTGCTCGAGCAATACCAGAGGCCCATATGCACACACTTAGTTCAAAACATGCGCGCACGTACACACACACACACACACACACACACACACACACACACACACACACACACACACACACACACACACACACACACACACACACACACACACACACACACACACACACACACACACACACACACACACACACACACTTGTATGTGCTGTGCTTGCATCATTTTGAATTTCACTACATAAATATACTTTAGTTTGTGTAATCGTTCACTGTTAAATGAAATGGACACACACCTGCATTCTTTGTTGAATTTGAAACACCTAAACACTCACATCACAAAGCAGGGGCAACAGATTATACTGCAGTAACTTATTCTTATTTACTTGTTTATAAATTACTTGATTAATTATAGTAAAACCCCTCTGGCTGGCATCAGCTCTTTGATTTACTGTACACAGCACAGAAACTAAATTAAGGGCCGTGTTAATAAATCTGTCTTCTCTGACAGACTGCTGGTCTCTTGTGCCACACTGAGAGACTCCTCCAGCACGTGAGCTTCATTACTGAAGTGCTACTGCAATTACACTTTGTGTGTTTGCACCGCCTACCCATCCATCCAATAATACAAAGCTATCAATAAAATCCAACATTGGTTATTTTTCAAACATTCCCTGCCTCTCTGATACGTTGGCAGGATCATTGAACTCAGCAAAGAACAACATTGATCTGATGTGACAGCCGACTGCTTTCTTTCCTTTTAGTTGGATTTTCCTGGCGAATAGGAAGCTGGACACAAATGGCGTTTCTGTCAGCTCTTGCCGCCAAAGACACACATCGGGCATGCAGTCATCTCTCGCACAGCAAACATCGTCAGAGCCCAGCGGAGAGAGTCTTTGACAAACATATTTAGGTTTGACATTTCTGTTTACCAGTCAAACCTCTCAGCCCTCGCCTCAAGGAACAGAGGACATGAGAAAATAGGCCGTCTTCCATATTAGCTATAGGTTCACATTTTAGCTTTCCGTTTCTCCGACTGTCTATGTAAAATGTTGTACAAATTGTTTGTTTATTTTAAGGAGGATGTTGCCCTTTGAATTAAATGGTAAGACTGTTGATATTCTATATGTTTTTATTGTTATTGTCAACCATGAAAAAACTAAAAATGTTAGTCCATCTCTCAATACTTCTAGCCTGTCTGTTGCTCTCAGCCCAGTGTTTTTTATTGAACAGGTACACCTATAAAAAAGAGTAACAAATATAAATATTTTATAAAAAAAAAATATATATAATTTGCTGACAATATGAATGTATAAAGGTAATTTGGACAGCACTCCAATTATTGCCCTTGTGGCGATAAAAAGTATGAATTGAGGTGCTGTCCAAATTACCTTTATGTATTATTATTCACATTAAAAGGATACGCCACCGTTTGTTGAAATAGGGCTTATCACGGTCTCCTCTAGCTGTAGATAGGTAGGGCAGCGCATTTTTTTAATAATTAGGTTGTTTTTTTGTCTTTTGTTGGCTCACTTTTACTCACAACATGCTAACCGGCAACATAGGATTCCATTCACTAAGCTAAGCTAACTAGTGGCGGCGCTGCCGGTGTTGCTCCGGACTAAAACAATGCATGCACAAAAAATGAGTTGGCCCACCTATCTACAGCTAGGGGAGACCGTGATAGCCCTATTTCAACAAACGGTGTCGTATCCCTTTAAGGATCCAGCACTCAGTCTTCAAAGTCCTAAAGAGCGTTAGGTCTTTTTTTTTTTGACACTAAGAAAAACATTCACCTTCACCTGCTTTAAGATGAATCACAGCGTCTTACTCATCCAAAGGTTTTGACTCCTCAAGATTCTTGGCTTGACAACCAACCTACTATACCGTATCTCACTACTTTTTCCTCTTCTCAGGTCTGATTAGACAGGTGACGGACACAGTGAATATATAATGTGGCAATAAAATGACTAACTGTGTGACTGGCTGCTGATGTGTTTCAGCAGCCAGCAGAGAGCTTCATCAGCTGCAGAAATCCCTCACTCACAGTGTCACTGAGTAAAAATGTGAACAAAGCCCCGCCTCTTTTACACCTGCCATCAGCCTTTTATTCATGCTGAGCTATAGGAGACAAAGACAGCAGAAAATCTGATCTGCTGAAGATGATAAATGGATGGTAAGCAGTAGTGTCATGGAACACGCATCTGCAGTCTGAAGACAAATTTCATCTCAGCTTCAGAGGACCGTTTGTGGTTTCCTTGATTCTGTCCTCTAGTTCTGGAGCCAAAGCACATGCAGAGTGCATGCATAATGCTGTCTTTTTACAAGCCCGGCACAGCAACCAGTTGCCTCTGTGAGAAGAGTTTATTTGAAGCCACTTCAGGTTCCTGTGCTCCAAAAATAACGACTGAATCTAAAAACTCAGCGGGTGACATTTTGAGAATCGTCTGATGTCGCCTGGCTGAGAAAAAATGTGTTTTTCTTTGGACCACAGATGAATAATTTCTATTTGGCAGCTTATGAACATAGATCTGCAAACTAACCTCTTCTGCCTCCGTCACTATCTCGCACCAACATGCAAGTCCACAGTAGTTTTCTCATCTTTTTTCCTTTGTCCTGAACGTTGGAGGACAGCTTGATCAAAAACTAATCTATAGAGTCTCCGTCCACAAAAAAGGAAAAACAACTCATGCCCTAGTGTCGTGTCATTCATAGATCCACAGAAAGCTTGTGACGACAGCTATCACCTGTGGATGAGCCAAAGAAAAGGACAGAAAAGACTGATTGTCTCAAGTGGTTCTGCTGATATTTGTGTCATCACTCTATGGGCCAAGGCAAAACGTCAATCCCAATTTCCAAAAGCCCGAGGTGACGTCTTCAAATATCTCGTTTTGTCAAACCAACAGTCCCAAAACCCAAATATATTTAGTTTCATACCTGCAAACTCAGAAGGGTTGAAAAAGCACAGAAAAAGCAGATCCAGTAGATAACTGTCGTTAAGGCACCGGTGCCGTATTAGCAGACACCAATGGGTCTTGTTTCATAACGTGTTCGTTTTCATTTCACTCAAATCTTACAACAAGATATATACTAAAAATCAGATAACAATACTAATGCAGTGGAGGAGATAGCCTTGCCAAAATCATTCACATTGAACTAACATTGTGAGGCTAACAACACAATTCGCTGATCTTAGCTGACAAGCTGACTAGCCGACAAGCTTGCTTTCCAGTATAACGTTAACGTTAAACATGTTAACAACAACGTTAGAGAAAACAATTATATTGTTGGCAGATAACAGCACTTACCTCAAAACTAATGTCAGTGTACACGTGACGTATCACCAAAGATGTTTTATTGTGAAGAAGACAGCAGTAAGTTTTTGAAACTCCCTTTTATGGGAAATTGTACAATAGAACCCTAACTGAATATGATCGTGGTGTAGAAGATTATTCCACATTCTGAGCTTCAGGTCAAGTTCAGTCTGAAGTCATCAAATTTATGGCTCTATATATGCAGTATGTAGGTGTCTGTTTTATCCATTGGTATTCAACGGTTCAACGGCTGCTGCTGCTGGCTGAGGGATATCTAAGGTTTAATTCTGCGGAGACCATAATAAGACGCTCATTTTCTTAGTGCAACTGGAAGAAAAAGTCGATTCTTTACAAGCAGCGACTGCACCTGGTTTGTTTAGTTTCTCTCCCAGCAGCATTGATCATTATTAGGATCCTTTTCTTTTGTCTGTACTTTCATGGGTCTGCCTGGGGAACGAGGGGAATATTCCAAAAGAAACTGATACACTACAGGTATCTCAAACACCGGGTTTATTCATCACTGATTGAAAGGAATATGACATGTCTCGGCTTCAGTCATCTTCCCCAATGTTTCCACCATTTCAGCTGGATCTGACAAAACTGACAGGAGAAGAACTTTCTTGCACATTGATTTCGTTCTTCATTTCACAAACTGCTGGTGCAAGCTGACTGTGAAGCAGAAGAGTCCACAGGTCGCAGCACCTTTACACGACTACAGTACGGTTCAACAAGTCTGAATCTCGATGTGATCAACACTGTTGCCTTAGACCAAGCTTTATCAGGCTTTTAATGCTACAGATGGTGCCTGTTTTGAGCAGCATCAGTGGTGTGTAAAAAAAGTATATTAAATATTCAAAGTTATCAACGGCAGAGTAGCAAAAAAAGGCTGTCTTTATTGTACTGTAGGTTCTCTTTAAACCATTAGTGCTCCCAAAAAAAGGCTAACCACTGCTAATTCTAAAAACAGCATTTCATTCCATCCATGCCAGTGATTTCTTTGCTAATCTTTATTATATTCTGTTCCACAAAGCTGTAATTTTATACCTGCAACATGTTTCGGCGTATCCATCGGCAAAGCTGGCAGCGTGACACAGATGTCTTGAAATCTGTCTGCTAACTCACAGCACGCAGTCCCACATCAGCCAGTGTCGGAAACGAAAAGTACTCTGCATAATTTATGGAGAATAGCATCGCCTAAGAGTGAGTAGGTGAACATGCGAATGTAGACCCAATAAATTACACATGAGGACTTCCCAGAAAACAAACGCAGCTGTAAAATGGGAGCACCCACCAAAGCCCAAATTAAAACACAAACAAGTGGCGTCTACTCAACCAAGCCCCCGCTGGAAAGGAGCAGCTCTGAATTAGTCCACATTACAGCTATATTGTTAAGCAATGTTCATCAGCTTAAATGTTCTTCTCTCAAGCACATGACCGCCCGCCTACTTTCTACCCCTCCCTTTGACCCACAAACTGGGCTTATACAAATCATTTCACAGTTTGCTGACTGCTGCTACTGTATAATACAGCAGTCATAGTTTCTGTTATTCCTCCCTAGCCAATTATGCAATTAAAGTGCATATATATATATATATATACATATATAAAAACTCTCTGCCTTGTGCTTCAGCTCTCCGTCACCCAGAGCCTAATTACTGAGTATGAAAGCACACCATTATATCTGCCCTGTATTTGTCGGTGTTGAATGCCAGAAAAAAAAAAAAAAACATTTCCTGCTGCACAGAATTATGGATGCTTGTGAAGATGTAATTGATAGGCTATCATAAACATAACTGGTTATTGTTGGGATGTTTCAACTTCGATATAATCTGTCCATATTACAGCATAGCCACCTAGTGGCACTATGCATCAGTTTTTTTTCTTTTGGAAAGCAGGCAAAGCTGCTTTTCATCTAGCTGATTGTGTGTATTGCAATACCATGCCTGCAAGAAATGAAAGAGGGTGGCGGGGTTTGAATCCAGAGGGAAGAGTTAATTCCACCCATGTTAAAAAAAAAATAATACATGGACTCTCTGTTATAAAATCTTGTTAGATTTGTGGAGCCGTCTCTGAGCTGCCTGTCACAGCAAATGACTGTGAGCCATTGTCTTCACACCTTGAGAGATAATAGTGTTGGCACAATGGACCTCAATATGGTATGTATCATGCCTACACACAACAATTAACTAATCATGACCATGAGTGTGTTTCGATTGTCTGTGATTGCTGCACTTGTCTTACATAATGAAAATAAAGTAATTGATTTGATCAGCTACCCCTGTGCCGCTCAGTCTCACCGCTCCACACAGAGAAAATAAAAGAGATTTGCTGTCACATAACACTTTATACACCTGTTTGAATTAATGGATGTCATACAAGATCAGCCATCTCCGTAGCAACAGACCAGACAGACCTACTGACCAATCAATAATTCAACCTACAATTTCCCTGGTGCCATAACCACTCTGCCATTGTTACAGGGGAAGAAGAACGGGGAGAAGTTAGGGCTGATGGGATACAGAGAGCAGCAGTGGTTAGAGAGGATGTCAGATCCAGTTCTCATTAGGGCCATGACAGAGTCTCCCAGGCCTGGTGTTGAAGGACAAGATTACCTCGTGGCCCACTGAGCTAACAGGTACCTTCCTGTGTGGGCACTAGCAGACAATACTCCCTGAGAAAGTGCAGGAAATCTCAGAGATCTTGTTAAAGTCTAAGAGAGTAAAACTGTCTGAGACTGTCTGTCAGTTACATGCAAATGGCTGAGACATCGCAAGACTGTGTGGGTGATGGATTAAAGTTTTCACACATACTTTTCTTATACCCTGTCAGCAACTTGCAATCAGAGACAAAATCTAAAACTTTAAAGCACTGCTAGATACACTTAGATGTTGCACTGTTCATTATACTCATCAATACAGAGGTACTGTATTACAGTAGTAGTGGATTAAACACAAGTCTGTCCTTTGGTTAACTGCTATTGGACAGGCCATGGAGTCCCTGAACTCTAAATGGTTAACCCGACTGAGAACATGACAGCGAATTTCATGGAAGTTTGTCCATTAGATTGCAATATTTTCTGTCCAGTACTGACATTTTGGATGAAAGCGGCACAAGTGGAAAACTCAGTGGAATGTCCAAAATGGAAAAAGTTAATACATTTTATGGTAAAATTGCCTGTTAAATCAAGATTTTTCCTGTTCAAGTGGCTGATTTGGCCTGATGTTGGAGCTACAATGTCATTGCTTTCACAGGTCATAAATCAAAGTATTGGTCAAGTTGAAACTTTGACCTAATGATGGCGCTACATGAATGGTCAGGGGATCAAAATGATACAATGTTCATGAGGATTAATCTTCTGGGGACCAAAATCTCATCTCTCCAACACTTAAATGAAGAGAGAGCCATTTTGGTTGGAACCAAAGTGGTGGACCGACCAATAGACATTGCCTTTTGTACACCAGAGCCATGTTAGCGGCATGTCTAAAAACCAAGATGTAAGATATGTTGCTCTGGACCGATGACAGAACAACCAGCATAATCATTCTCTGACTGCCTGCTGCAGAGATGACAAAGAACCACTGCCATTCTTTAGTACAAATGGTTGCCTAAGTGCGAACAGAAGTGTCCATCTCTGAATTTATCTGTATGAAAATGTCCACACCTACACCTCCAAGACATCTCTGAATGCTGGTCAATAAACATACCTGCAAATACCTGTTAATTCTTCAAATGAGATACACATGATCTACAAGAAAAGAGCCATCAGATTAAACGGAGGAACACAATGCCGTGAGGGGGTGAAGGATAAAGTGTAGAAAATAAAGCAGTCACAGCACCAGTGGGAAAGAGAGAGTGAGAGAGAGAATGGGGGTGGTTTGTGTCTGAATCTTTGACTGGGATGAGAGGAGGCAAGGCAAGATGAGGAAGATCAGATTTGGGTTATCTGTGTGGCCTACCATGTCTCTGCGGTTCAGTTGGCGATAGGAGCTACAGTAGCTGTTTGTGGACTGAAAAAGAGAGAGAGAAGTGGGGCTTCTTCAAAATCTCGTGATGGCAGAGCCGGGCTTCAAAGTATCGCTGGCTTCCTCAAAGTCTCGACTCAGTGGAGGATATGGCCACTGTGATGCCATGCATGTGGGTGAGCAATTGTGAGTGTGTGGAGGCGAGAGAGACATATGTATGCTTGACAATGTGTTTATGTCCTCTTCATCTGTAAATTAGGATGCCATATAACATGCTTTCAGAGACGAATGCTTGGTGCATTGGTGCTTCTACAGGAGGTTAGTGTCAGTGGCTGACAATGAGGAGGAAGGTGGCAAAGAGGTACAGCGGTGTAAGCAGAGTGCACTCGGAGGCTACGGATGTGCTGTCACGCATGTCAGACCAAGGCCCATATGCTGTCATTTAACTTCACTATGCCTCTGAAGGTTGGTGTCTTTGGAGTAAAGTTGCTGCCCTGAATGACAAAACCTCTGTGTAATCTATCCTCCTTAAAAAAGCCTGTACGTAATCACCAATCCTCCATAGAGTCTGTGAAGAAAAGGCAATTCAGCTTAACACAGGCTGCGTAGCGTAGATAACCGTCATTCAGACCCACAAAATTTCACTGCTTTTCCAAGAATATTGAAACGAGAGAAAACACTCAATTCCACAAGTTCTTCAAATGGGGTGAGAGCAAAGGCAGCAGCTCACTTGTTTAAAAAGATACGTAGACATTTCTCAGCAAGCTGTAAGTCATATTTTAAAAGAAGGAAAAAAAAACGTAGAAAGGCATACAAGTCAAACTAGGTTTTTTTTTATTATTAAAAATGGAGATATGTTTAAGAGGTATTTTTTTGAGGCATTACCGCAGTGAAAAACTATTTAAGATAATGATATATTATTTCATATATTTATTATAATGTATTTTTGTCAATGCATGTTTTATCTGTCTCACACACGGTAATGGGAGTCATAATAAAAGTGTTACAGTGCTGCAGAACTCATCAGGAAATGCAGGGTATGGCAGTTTGTTTTTTTGGCACGCTTTAATTAAGCTCTGCACTCTTGCAGGCACGGCAGGAGACGCAGAACGTGGCAGACAGGACTGATCTGAGAACTGTAGAAAGGGGTTATGTAGGGGTCACGTCCAGTTTCAGTATCAAGCAATTAAGCCTCAAATCTGAATCGAAACAAAATTCCATTAAAAAAGTGCAGTTTTGAAAATGTGCTGTAATCCTATTTTCTTTTCCCCCTACCTACAATGAGAACATGTTTTATGACATTTACCTTGGCCTCCCACAATACACCACGTGCCTTTCACATCTGACATCGATGGTGTGATAATGCTGGGAGGATTTTTCACCACAGCGAAGAAAATGAAATGTCTGCCTTCTACAAGCCTGCTAGCAGGTTCATTTTCTAGATTGCGAATCTTGTACGCCAAATGTGTGGTGTGCAGGAAACTCAAGACCTTCATTCTGCTGCGAAGGCCTGAGGTCAAGTGTACATGAGTGTAATTGAGCGAGACAATGACTACGTTTACATGCACATAATATTACGGGTTTTGCCCTTATTCCGAAAAAGACAATATTCCGACTAAGCTGTTGACATGGCTAATGAAAGTGAATATTCCGCTAATATTCCCGTTTACATGTAGCCATGCAAAATACGATTTTTTCAAAGTTTACCAGCGGTGGTGTACTTGTTGGACCGTGCGAACACAGCGTCCCTCTTTCATTCCTTCAACCAGCTTCTTGAAAAGGTTGGCGTAGCAATGTTTGTGCGCATCCAAAAACCTGTTGATACCCAAGTCTTTGATAATGTTTAAAAGTAGCTGTGTTTCTCCTCCTTATCAGGTCTGCAGCCTTGCAAACTGTTGACTGGTTGGTTTGTATATAGCAACCATAACAAAGCACAGAGATGACCATAAGCCGTAAACAGGCAAGAGGCCGTAAACTGGGCGTAAACTGCGGTAAAAACCCTGATTGAGCCGCATATTTCAAATGCGCTGTATACAAAGAATGTCCAAAGAATGCCTCTAAAACCCGAATAATACCTCAATATCCCACGTCTTAAATCGGAAAATGCTGTATTCGGAAAAAAGGCCTTATTCGGAATATCCAACCTGTTTACATAACCTGTATCAAATTCGGAAAATATTGTCATATTCGGAATAATAGTGGAATATTGGTGTGCATGTAAAAATACAATGAATCTCTATTAGCTGTAAGGTTACTGTTGTGCAGTTGATCCTCTCCTCTGAGGAGCAAAGTGAAATGAAAAATTCCCTGCAGGCTACAGTAAAGAAATACAACAAAAGAGGAAGCCCTTTCACACAACATACTGTGTATGTAAACTCTCTAAAAAGACATCAACCATAGACATGCCTTCAGGCTTTTGTCAGCTTCTGTTTAACAGCACTACACAGAGGCATTGCTGATGACATGCCATTTGCCTGTGATCTAAAATGCTAGTTTTTGCAGTCAAAATCAAATCATCGCCTTAGGATATGAAACATATGGCATAATATCCCTCTCGATCTTCCACGAGCATTAAGATGGATCCTCTTGATTCTTTCAGCACCAACCTCCATGAGTTGGGCTATCATCCTCTCAGAGTCTACCTTGGGGACCTACTTAGATGGCAATGCGTTCTTCTCTCTGATTGGCCTGGCAGGCTTGCTGTTGCCATGGTTTTGGCTGGGGCTGCGCTGCAGTTTTCGCTAGCTCCATCTGTCTTGGGTGTCAGCTGGGTGGAAAACGCTGTGATTCCACTTATTTCCTCACAAGGGGGGGTGGCAGCATCCATCCTGCTGCCACTCCCTCTGTCTCCGTGCTGGCACAAATCAACACAATTCCCAACTCTAGTTCAGACACACAGCTCGACAGTAAAGAGGATCGTTATTTGGGGTTGGACATGCTTTATCAATTTGAAGGCAAAATAATGTTAGGAAAGCTGAACAGATTTACTTGACTCCTGCCAAAAGACACAGGTGCAGGAATCCGGCACCAGGAGTGAGGAAAACAAATAAATACTGTGGAGCTATTCTGAGCCCAAAGAGAAAGGAGGTCACTCATATGAGAAAAATGTTAACCTTATATGTTATAATTAAACTTCTATGCCAAGCTGCTGCACATTCTACATTCCAGTTTCCTTTTATACACCTTTTATTCCCAATCATTTTCCATAACAGCATATTTTCTAGATTATTTGTATATGTAAAAGTCTGGACATGTTGTGTCTGAATAATTCAAGTTTGACTCTATCCGAAAATACGTATAGCATGGGCAACATGGGCAGACCTGGTAACAATGGTGCAGTACTGACTGTGTGCCCACTGAGGCAATGCCAGAGCAGAGCCATGCTTGAGGGCATCTGGCTTGTAGCTTTTCCACCTGAGATTAGCACCAGTAAATCTGTGGTCACTGGCCCTTAGCCATTTCTCCTGGAACATGCTAATATGATTTGGTCCCGTTTTTCCACGGGGGTGTTGTTTATTCTGTACAAACGTTAACTTGTGTTGCATTGGAATTCACATTTTTGGACATACCAAGAAAAATGTAGTCAGACTACTAACTAGAAAAAGAAATTGCACCGCACCAGTTGGAAAAAAAGACAGCTACAGGCATGACCAACAACATAAATAAACGCAAATCATTCTGACACTCTGATCGCAAGGAGTTTTGACCTATCGCAAGAACTGGAATATCTTTCGGCTGAAATACAAACACAAAATCAACATAATACACAGGAAATAGGAAGGACACACATATCAAGATGTTTTAAAAGCTATTGAAAAGAAGTGCGTTTTCAGAGATGATTTAAACAGTGATAGAGTTTGTGCAGATCTGATATGAGACGGTAAGCTATTCCATAGCTTGGGTCCATAGGATGCAAAAGCACGATCACCCTTGTTTTTTAGTCAAGTTTGTTGGACAAATAGGGAATTTGAGTCCCCCGATCTCAATGATCTTGACTGAGATACCGGACGGAGCAGTTCAGACAAGTACTCTGGAGCCTGATTTTGTAGTGACTTAAAAACAAATAGCAAAACTTTAAAATCAATTCTAAATTTAACCGGTAGCCAATGGAGCGAAATCAGAACTGGTGTGATGTGTTCAAATTTATGCCTCCCTTTGAGGAGGCGTGCAGCTGCATTTTGGACTAATTGCAGACGGGTTATGCATTTCTGCGAAGCACCAATGTATAAAGAGTTACAATAGTCCAATCTGGATGTTACAAATGCATGCATGGCAATCTCAAACTGCTTAGCAGACAAGAATGGCTTAACCTTGGCCAAGAGACGCAGGTTAAAGAAACAGGATTTTACCACAGCACTTGTCTGCTTTTCAAATTTTAGGTTATTATCAATCCAAACCCCCAAATTCCGAACACAGGTAGTGCTATAAGGTGACAACGTTTGAAGGTCAAAATTATGTGTACTACAATCATTGGGGCCAAACAAGATAAATTCCGTCTTATATTCCCCAGACCCCTCAATGTGCGAGGCCCCAGGGTCATCTGAAGGACCCCTGTCTTGCCACAAATGTCAGAGCTCATAGATATTAGAGAGTATAGCAGATATGTTATGTCACTTAGGAATGTGAGTTTGATTGATGGGTTGAGGTCAAAGGTCACGAGCTGTCAAAAATGGGCGGAAAAATGTGATGGATGGTCACAGGTGTATGATGCAATGTCTGATGCAATGTCTGATGCAATGTATGATGCAATCAGTGACGGACAGCTGCACGTGTGTGTGTGTGTGTGTGTGTGTGTGTGTGTGTGTGTGTGTGTGTGTGTGTGTGTGTGTGTGTGTGTGTGTTGGGAAAAATGTGATGGATGGTCACAGGTGTGTGGGGGGTTGTGTCCGTGACGAATTTGGTAGGAAATGATGCAATCGGATCGTGTCATCGATGCCGGCTGCTTGACGCAGCTGTGTGTCTTTAGAATGTGTGTCTGTATAAAGGTTGTTCTTTCCGGCAGTTCTGCATTGAGCTATATTAGCTACTGCTAAAGGTCTGCTTCTAAGTGCTTCTAAGATGGCTGACAGTGTTTTACCTACTCCTTACCACGAAGGGGCTGTGAAACGGGGTGCTGCGTTGCTCTATGAGACCCCGGTAACGATTTACCGCGATAATCCTGAAGTGCCTGGCGCTCCAGAGAAGCGTAGGTTGTTTTTGTGTCGTACTCAAATACCGCCGTCTGCAGCTCTGCATGAGGAATGGTCTCTACAGGCATATGGGCTGACTGGATCCTGGGGGTACGTGTTCAAGTATGAAGAAGGTGAACTTTGCTTTTATCATTTGAAGGAAGGGGAAAAATTGACCCCCTCAACAGCCATGGTGAGGTTAAGTTTCGACGACTGGGGGGTCATGAAAACGATGCTACTATTTGCTCGTAACCCTGATAAGGAGAAGGTGTCCCCAGTGGATAAAGAGAATGTGGCACCGGTGGATAAAGAGTCGCAAACGGTTATGGAAGAATGCAAGGAGGAGGAGGTGTCACCGATGGATAAGGAGAATGTGGCACCGGTGGATAAAGAGACGCAAACGGTTATGGAAGAATGCAAGGAGAAGATGAATGAAGTGTACCTCTGTAACCTCGATGATGTTGAAGATGCTGACGAGAATCCTGAGGAGGAGGTGGGTTCAAGCACCGATGAGTACCCCAGTGATTATGACTTGGCTCAGCTGAAAACAGTCTTTGGCGCAACATGGCCTTCTGGAACCACCACCACCGGCCGCTGGTATTTCCAAGCTGTTCTGTTATCAAGGTCTCTGAATGCAGAGAGAACGTGCGATCTTTTTGCTTTGCAGAGATTCAATCCTGACTGCGGCTTATTACGCACTGTGCTAGTCTTGCCTGCGTTGGAATGGGTGGACAGGTTGATGGAAGTGGGAGATACTATAACGGGGCTTTTCCAGAGATGCCGCGGGTGGCGGAATACGTTGGCGGTGAAAAAAACTCTAAACTTTTGAAGACCAAACCACACCTCTTCCCAGACCACGCCTCTCCCTGACTATATTATAAAGACCGAATCAGCCTTCTTCAAAACCTTCAAGATGTTCAACACAAGGTGTCTCACACCATACAAGATGCTCAAATCGCCGCCAAAGAGAGGTCTTGCTCCGAGGGTCCTCTTCTCAGTTGAAGAGGAGGAGGAAAGTCAAAGTCTGCTATGCCCTCCAACCTCACCAGCCTCACCCGCCTCTCCTGAGGCACGGTACCCTGGCACCCCCGACGGGCAGAGCTCAGATGAGGATGTGCCAGCCTGTGTGACCCCGCCAATTCAGGAGGAAGAGGCCGATGATTCATCGACGGAAAGCGATTCAACGGATACAGAAATGGGGGACGGCCTGGAACCAGAAGCTGAACCAGAAGCTGAGGATGAGGTTGACGGCTGGGTTTCTTCTCTACTCATTGACACCGTTAAATCTGCAGTTTTCCATCTTCTCAACTTGACTATTCACAAGGACAGACGATCTGAGTGCTATGGTTGTAAAGTGGATCATCCCAGCCAACGTGAACACGCGTGTCTGGAACCACTGGAGGACGATTTCTTCGTCGACAACTTTCACCGCCTGATGAAAAGACTCATCACACCTCGTTTTATTCCAGCTATTCAACGGCTGTTACTCGCCCGAAACATCAAGACCGAGGATTTCAGAGTCCGGGTAGTAGCAGAGACATTATTACACGAACTGAAAGTAGTTAAGAAAATCTATGACACAATAACAGACATGTACGAGAATTTGATAGGCCAAGATGCAGTGAAAATTTTCCAACTGCGTCTGGTCACCGAGTGTTACGGGGCGCATCTCTGAACTTGTGTAAAGAAAAAGAAAGTTTTTACTATACTTGTGTAAAGAAAGAAAAAAAAATAAAAAAGTTTTTATGTGTGTAGATAAAAAAAAAAAAGTTTTTGTGTGAAGAAACAAGAAATGTAACCATGTATTTTACTAGACTTGTGTAAAGAAAAAAAAGTTTTTATGTGTGAAGATAAAAAAAAAAAAAAAAAAAAGTTTGTGTGAAGAAACAAGAAATGTTTTGGTGTGAAGAAACAAAAATGTAACCATGTATTTTACTTTAGAAAGAAAGTTTTTATGTGTGAAGATAAAAAAAAAAGTTTGTGTGAAGAAACAAGAAATGTAACCATGTATTTTACTTTAGAAAAAAAGTTTTTATGTGTGAAGATAAAAAAAAAAGTTTGTGAAGAAAAAAAAAAAATGTAACCATGTATTTTACTTTAGAAAAAAAAGTTTGTACTAGACTTGTGTAAAAAAAAAAAAAAAAATGTAAACACGTATTTTACTTTAGAAAAAAATGTAACCATGTATTTTACTTTAGAAAAAAAAAATGTAACCATGTATTTTACTTTAGAAAAAATGTTTTGGTGTGAAGAAACAAAAACAATGTAACCATGTATTTTACTTGACTTCTATGAAGATAAAAAAGTTTGTACTAGACTTGTGTGAAGATACAGTTTGACGAAGTTTACTTGTGCGCATTGAAAATAAAGAATAAAAAAAATGAATAAAGACTCATTCTTGCACGTGTGTTGCGTTAAAGTACGTTACACTACTCAGAGGAAGGATGGAGAAACGGGTGATGGAACGTTTGTATTACGACCCTCTACATCCAGCTAGCTTTGGTGGAGTAAAACAACTCCATCAGGGTGTTCAGGATGAAACTGGTGAAAAAGTCAGTGTTGAGAAAGTTAAAGATTTTTTATCCGAACAAGACGCTTATACATTGCATAAACCAGCACGCGTACATTTCAAGAGAAACAGAGCTTTCAACCACATGCCACTTTCTAACTGCAATACGTTCTGTGTGCATTTACAACTGATTGAACATGTTTTTCCCAAAAAGATATCCACACACACATATCAGATTAGGGTTAGGACTATACCTGCTTTTGCTTTGTGTGGTGGTTGCTGGTGTTATACCTTGCAGGTCATCATTGTACAGACAATGTGTTTCTTATTGACTCAGACACATATGAAGGTTGTCAATCAGCTCTTTCACTTAGGCTGAATTTGCAAGCAGAGTTTAAGATTTTCCTCCTCACTTTCTTTTCATCGTATTTTATTGTTAGATCAACTTGTGTTTTGGAAGAATTGTATCAGTATCTCAGCTTAAATTCTATTACCATAACCTGTATTATTATTATATAATTATTTCTAACCTTAATTGTAAGCATCATTTTACAGTTTAAAATGTCCTATAACCATTAGATTTAAAGCTAACATAATATATTTCTGATTTTTAGAAATTTTAGTAGATTTTGAAATCTCTGTGTATTCACTTTATTGCTATGTTATCATAACCACTAAAATGTGGATATTAAATAGTATGTGATGACAGTTTCTGTTTAATGCAGAGCCTGAAGAACTCTTTGTCTTTCAACGGCATGCCATTTCTTATTTAACACCGCCGTACTGCACATTTGTTTCCATTTTTATGCATTTTGTAATGCATGCATTTGAATGTATTTATATTCATGTAGAGGACTCTGATGGTATCACATGATTGGGATTGTGTGTGGCTGCACATCTATTTTCCCCTTTGCCAGATAAAGGAGATTGCCTTAAGGGAGGGCTGTGATGGCACTTCTTGGCTTTGTGGCCATGCCACCAAAACACTCACTGCCAATGATCTATAGTATTCAAAAATAATGGCAGAGCAAATACTGCAAATACTGCACAAATACTATATTTTTTATTGACACTTGAAGTTATAATTCTTCAGATTTTAATTAAATCATGAAACTATTATGTTTAGTAGACACAGAGAAAATTAAAATTCCTTTAATTTACATGAATTTACAATTTACATTGTCTGCATGCACATGAGAGATAAACACAGTGCTAGAGCTGACAGAGGTAGCAGTTCATTTTCATATTCACCATATAACACAAAAAACATATGGACCTCACAGATTTAAAAAAAATAAAAAAATAAAATAATAATACAAGTAAAAACGGTTCTGTGTGACAGGGCACCTTTTAATCTTATTGTAGTCAGAGTTCAAAACCCTGATTGCGGTTTGTAGCCGTTTTTTTAAATAGTACCGGCTAATTGCTATTTAACCTCTTTGTCTACTTATCCGACGGCTGAAATTTCATGCAACGACATACCCAAATTAAAAGTGGTACAGCTCCTGTATACTTTGACACTCTACAAGTGTCAGGGTGATTCTAGGCCTCACTGACACAGAGCTACAGAGGCTAGAATAGAGGGTTTTTATTTCCGTCCAAGTCATACATCTGTAATATGATTAAAATACACTGCTGTGAACACATCTGAGAGGTAGCAGACAATCCAGGACATTAGCCACATGTGTCACCTTACTACAGAAAAAATCCAGAAGCCAAAAGACTCAAAAATTGATTTTATATGATTATGATATGATATGAAAAAAGCCAAAAAAGTGCAAAATTCAAAACTTCTCAAATACAAAAACACACCCACATCAATCACACACTTACTGTAAATAACTATATACATAAATATATAGAAATAAGTAATTATAAATTGGTCAGGTATGGCTTTGCATTGTAACAGTCACTGTCTGTGCTGAAACACAGAGCCAGCCATCACAGGGTTAAACTTTCAATGGGTTTCATGGTGTCAATGGAAGAAAATTCCATTGGCAATTCCAAATTGGCTGAAGACAATTATAATTAATCACTTCACAGCCCTGATTCGCCGTTAAACCTGTCTATCTCCGGCTCTGAGTGACGGATTGACTTATGAGAGGTCTCGTCTGATTCCTAAGGCTTCAGAGAATAACATGGACGCGGTCATTGGCCGTTAGACGACCGGGAGGGAGGAGGGAGAGCCGCTGGAAGAGCGAAGCTGTACCTCGCGTAGCTGTTTTTGTAACTCGGGGGTTGTAAAACTCGTAAAACTCGTTTTGGATAAAACGGCTTAGATAGCCTATTTCATTTCCTTGGACTCTTGTGGATTTATGAAAACAAAGTTTTTGGGATTATATCACCTCTGTGGATAAAGGGACACTCAAAAAGGTATGAATGCACACACACCAGCAGCGCAGTGTAATGCTTAATTAATTTATTTTCTTTAACTTTATAACAGTTTTATAACTTCTATAAATCACCGTATGCTTTGTGTGTGGGCTTAAATTAATCTTGAGAGGCTAAGCTTTCAAGTGGTGTATCGCATGGCCATATATTGTGAAGATTTAATGTGTAGAAGTTATAACAAACAAACAAACAAAGCGTCCAATTTGAGCGGCAGTGGGTCGTATACGGGACAGTGACCACTGATCGTACGACTGTATTTACCTTTGTGAAACACATTCTGCGTCAGCAGCATGACGCACATGTCATCCTGTATGACTAGATGAGACTTTTCTGGCGGAAACATTTCAGTATCTTCGAAAGATTCATATCTTCGAAAGATTCATTCTCTTTATTTCATCGTACATCGGCTGGTATAAATCCAGACAATGTTTTGAGGCACCACGTCCATCACCCGTTCGCGATTTTCCAGTACAGATTTCAGATTTACATGAAAATGGCGTTTTTAACCGCGGATTGGAATTGGAAATTATTTTATTTTGAAACAGGGTCAATGCACAAATAAACATTAAACTTGTTGAAACAAGAGAATATGTTTTGGGCCAGGTTGTAGCAGCAATTGCTAATTCTCACCTGTAGTCCCTGGGCAGGTATGACAGATATTTTACTATTGTTTTAAAAAGAAATACATTTTTTTTTTTAAAATAATGGATAAAATAATGAGCCTTGTTATTTAAAACATGCAGATTTACAAACAAATAAAATACAACAGAATAAAATACAACTGAAACAGGGAGCCCATTTACTTTCTATCCTCCTCGCTAAACAGCAAACACAGTTTAGCAGCATATTGAGCACAATAACATACAGTATAATTTTAGACACTCACTTACATACACACAAACACACACACCCACACTGATATATCACCTCAGAGATGTGTGCAAACTTGTTCGCTTAGTAACCAACTCTTTGTCATGGATGAGAAAGTATGAGAATCTGTACATAAAATATATTCAGCGGGAAGGGTATTCCACTGCCTCGTGGCCACACATGAGACAGAGGAACTCCCAAATTGGATTTTACGTTGTGGAAAGCTACACTCCCCCCTTGTAACACTTCTAGTTGTTTGCACAGCTTTTTCAGAGCATAGTGTTACAAACTTTTTCAGAGGGGGCGCAGTAGCACCATATGTGATTTTATGAAGCAAAGACACATTTGAGTGTTTTATTAAATTATTAATACTAAGTATATCATATTTAGCGAGTATTTGACAGTGATGATAAGAACGTGTTTTCTTATCATGGATCTTGAGACAGTTTTTAAACACAGATTCTAATGGTTTTATGCCTGTTTTACATGCCTGAGACCAGTATGTAATGCAGTACGTAAAGTGAGGAATGATCATTGCATTTAAATAAATACAAGATGCTTCAGTGGTGAGAGAATTTCTAATGTATAATGTATCTGTATGTATTACACAGTTTTGTAACATGACCTTTAAAACTAAGTGTCGAATCCAAAGTTACCCCCCAAATATTTAAACTTTTCTACATGCTTGATATGTTGGCCATTTACTAAAACGTCTGGGTAAGATTTCAGTATAAACCGGTTTGTAAAATACATAGTTACAGTTTTTTCAATATTTAATGTAAGACATGAATCCTGTAACCAGTCACTGACCTTGCTCATAACACTTGTTAATTTTTTGGCTACTTCTGTTGCATTTCTACCATGGGTATATACTACTGTGTCATCAACATACATAACAATATTTATACCCTTGCAGACCAAAGGCAAGTCATTGATATATAAACAGAACAAAAGAGGCCCTAAAATCGACCCCTGTGGTACACCCACAGTAGAGACAAGAGACGTAGACAATTTAACATTTATTTAAACACTGTGTTTTCGATTTATCAAATAGGATTTTATCCAATTTTGGACATTTAAGGCGATATCATATTTGACCAGTTTATGTATCAGCATGTCATGGTCGACCGTATCAAAGGCCTTGCGTAAATCTAAGAATATCAATGGATATTTAATCTCCTCAATGAAGTAACAGCATGCAGTTTTAGTAGAATGTTTTTTCCTGAAACCAAATTGCATTGGATGGAAAATGGACTTCGAGTCTAGATGAGCTGTTAGTTGTTCTACCACAATCTTTTCAATAACCTTTGATGCAGCTGGGAGAATACTAATTGGTCGATAGTTAGAGACAACTTGAGTATCCCCGGATTTATACACAGGGGTGACTATGGCAGGCTTAAGAACACTGGGAAAAATATTTTCATTAAAAGACCTGTTTATTATTATCGTTAGAAGCATCATCATAGATGTCTTGTGTTGTTTAAGGAAAGCTGTATCACAGCCATATATATCTTTGGCTTTACTATTTGATAGAAATGAAATTACATGTTCAACTTTCCCTGCATTGACTAAGGAAAACGTAAAAGCAGAATCATTACAGGTTAAAGCTTGTGTGCGTCGAATTATTGGTCTACTTAAAGTCAATTCTCGTGCCGAGTTTATGAAATAATCATTAAAACATTCCCCAATAATCAGGTCATCATCCTGGATACAGCCATCCACCATGAGTTTTAAATGTTTATTTGCTGATTTTTTTCCTCCCAAGTAATTTATCAATGCTCTTCCATAGTTTTTTTGAGTTTCCTTTTGCCTCACTAATAACATTCAGAAAAAAATGTGCCCTAGCCTTTCTAAGTTGTTGTGTAACTTTATTTCTTATACTCTTAAAAATCAAATGATCAGTATTTAGTTTTGACTTTAAAAACTTTTTCAGAGAAGCATCCCTTTTTTCATTAATTCCCAGAGATTTGTGTTAAACCAGGGTAAATTATATTTTCTATTTGTTTTCTTGTTCCTTTTCCTGGTGTATTTTATTATAATGCCCTTGATGGTCGATATTAAATCAGCACAAAGCTGGCTCACAGGGCATACGGCCAATGGTGTCATGCCAGTTTATTTGCTATATTTCATTTTCAATGAAGGCCATGTCCTTTGGAGCGATAAAGGGTATGGAATTCCCCTTCACCGAATTCTGATTTTTAAAGCGTAGCTTCGACAATTTTCTGGAGACCGGAGTAAGATTATGATCTGATAACCCAGTGATGAGGTTATAAATATTTTTAATTCTGTCGGGTTTATTTGTAAAAATTAAGTCTAAAAGTGTTTGGGAAGACTTTGTAACTCTTGTGGGCTTATGGATCATCTGCGTCATCTGAAAAGTTTTGGCAATATCTTTAAGCTTTTTCCTACGAGTTTTATCTTGTCAGTTTAAGTTAAAATCTCCCATAAGAAGAACTTCCATTTTTCAATATTGTTTAAGTATAACATTTAAACAATCATAAAATTCCTTTGTGGCAGTAGGTGGGCGTTAGACTGCAAAAACAGAAAAACTCATTTGGGGGGATAGTGTTAGTTTTACCCCCACACATCCCAAATTATTTTCCGGGAAGACTGGATTGCTGACTTTGAATACTGTCTTTCACATATATCAGAACTCCACCCCCTTTCCCATTCCTTCTATCTCGTCTATACACATTATATCCGGGAATATTAAAAACAGATAACGGTGTTGTTGGAGTTAACCAAGTCTCTGTAAGGCATAAATAATCAATATTTGAATCCGTCAGTAAATGTTCAAGTTGTTCAGACTTTGAAATCACGCGACGAATGTTCAGATGTCCACCAAAAATACCTTTTGGTTCCGTTGTTGCGTCCCACAACACGCTCGCATGATTTACAGTCTGGAACAATTTCATCTGCTGCTGTTTGACGTACGATACAGTTTGTGTGGTGATTGTTGAAGATCTGTGCAGGAACGATGTTATTGCCATTTGAGCAATATTGCTATCAGGCTTAATGATGTTTGTTGGAGGGATATTACCTCAAGTTCCTGCACCGGTTAAAGCAGCACACTTCGCCGGTCTAGGGATGTCAGGATCAGCTGATTGGCAAATATCCAAAGACCGCGGTCCGGGATTTGAATGTACATCTCTGCACAAAAGAAGTATTGCGCAGAGCACGATGGCTGGGCCTGGCTTTGTTGAAACAGTTTTAGAGTGCATTTCAGTTTGCACACGCCTCGCTCGACCATCATCCAGAATACTTGAGTATATGATATACTGGCTCCACGAATCCACCGGCAGGCCGACAGCGAATTTTCCGGGTGAGTCCATAAGTGCACGTTTCGAAGTAGAACACCAGCTCCCCCACATTTGTGTGCCCATCAAGAGAAGCAGTAGCATCACCAAGGTAACATGGTATAAAGACGTATTGATTTTAACAAAGTCTTTAAATCTCCGAGGCGCCCAAGTTTCATGTCACACTTTATGATAACCTGGCGGTCTCCCAGTATGGTTTAGGAGAGGTAAGACAGCAGTACCTGCCACTCTGCGTCTACCTGCCGCCATCTTGATCATCCCAGTACATATATCAAATCAATTGGCTCCATCATTAGTAACCAAAGTCTTCAGCTGCTTTTTAAAAGCTTCAAGTGAAACTGCAGAACGTAAGACAACAGGAAGGGCGTTCCACAGGTTTGGAGCCACCGCTTCACAGGAACCTCTAGTTTTTAAGCGAGTGCGTGGGACAACCAGTAATCCCAGGTTAGAAGACCTGAGGGGCCTGTTTGTAGTGTACGGATGGAGCAGGTCAGAGATATAAGCAGGTGCTTGACCATGTAATGCTTTATAAGTTAGAACCAAAACTTTGAATGTGATCCTGAAATTGATCGGAAGCCAATGTAATGAGTATAAAATCATTACATTTTATTCCTGGTCAGCAGCCTTGCAGCAGAGTTCTGGACTAGTTGTAGACGGTCCTGGGACGACTTGCTGAGACGGGTGAAAATAGAGTAATCAAGCCGAGATGAAATAAAAGCATGAATGATCATCTCAAGCTCAGTAAGTGAAACTGCTCCTCTAAGTTTGGCATTTTTTTCTTAATTGAAAGAAACATGTGCGTGTCAAAGATTTGATATGTTGATCCAAGAGCATGTTATTAGCGAATATTACACCAAGATTTCTCTGTTTGGACTGAACAGCAGAGGACAGGGAGTCCTGCAGCTGACTAATCTTGGAAGCAATAGTATCTGGAGCAACTATAAGGACTTTGGTCTTATTTTCATTGAGCTGTATATTAGGATTACAGTGAAAACTATTGCATCTAAAATTGGATAAGCCTCTCCAATATATTTAACATTCATGTTATGCATTTCAGAAATATGCAATTGAGAAATGATCTCTTTTGCTTTTCATTCCACATCCATCATAACTTTTCATAATGGCCTGTACAACTACAGGTCCATATTTCATATTTCCATATTATGTGTAAAAAGAAGCTAAAGTTTCCAAGAGAAATGGGCAGCTATTCTGAACAAAGCCCTAATGCATTAAGAGCACTATTATGCCTGTGAAGTATTTCACAGTATTTTGTTGCAGCTCCAAGTTAGTTTTATGTAACTTTTGTGTTGTTTAGTGTTTATGTTATAACAAACATATGCACATTAGTTTTGTAAAGTAATTTAGAGGAATTTGGGTTTAATATAATATTATCACTGATGCATCCTTTAAGTTACTGCACACATAAGTGCATATACGAGTTGAGATACTTCGCAAATTGTCCAAATTTCGTATTGACAAGACCCTGATGACCTTTTTTTTTTATAAATCATACATCGAGTCTGTATTAGCATTCTCAGTAATCTGCTGGTATGGAAATCTCGCTGTCAAGTCCAAAACTGCTCTTTCAAACATAGTTAAGGTCAGCAGTATAGGTGTCCGGCAGTGTAGCCTCACTGACCTGTATAATAGACAGGTACTTAGGAAGGCCAAATCAGTAATTTGTGATAGCTCCCACCCCCTTCATTTAGAGTTTCAGATCTTGGGTCTCGGTTTAGATTACCTCCAGTTAAGAGCAATAGATACAGGCACTCATTTGTTCTTCTTTAAACTCAGCACGCATGTGTAGATAGACTTAACAATTAAATAGGGATGGGGTTGTTAAAACATGGATAGTATGATAGCTGTTGTCGATGGAATGGTGATTGGTATGGAAATGTTCTCGCGTGTTGATATATTAATTTCATGACCAGATGGCCGTCGAATGGGAGGCCTACTTGTTTATTTATTCTACTTCAGAAATGGAGCATTTCATTTTATTCTGTAGCTCTCTTCTACAATTTCATTGTATGTATTTTCTCAATACCTTGGTGTACAACTATTACTACAAAATATGTTTTTCAGTTTTTGCACTTTTTTACAGTAAGTTTAAACAAACAAACAAATAACTTGTGTTTTTTTCAGCAGCAAATCCTGGATGAGAGCAATGTTTTGTTCACTGTAGACAGTTGCATAAGCGTTTATGCTTTTAAGCTTATAAGTCAGCTTTTTTTCTGCTTCGCTCATATTTTGACCAGAGTTCCTCAATCTAAACCAAAGCCAGGAAACACAGTAGTTGCTTTCCTCCTCTTGGACTCATTTTATTTGGCACATCCAAACACAGCTGACCCGGACTGAAGTTGCAGGCACCAATAACCTCTAAAAAAAAAAAACATTCAAAAACATTCAAAACTTTTCCTTGAAAGCTTTGGGTTAAAAAGTGGTCAGTGGTTGTTAATAGTCGGCCAAGCTGAAGCGGCAGAACTTTTTTGTCCATATTAAGGAGAGGAGACCAAACTCACTAGTGTAGCCCTAGATCACAAATAAGTGTATACTTAATACTCTACTCTTGAGCCAGAGGGACTCTAGCTGAACTGATGAATAGGGTGAACTGATTAAATTTTGGTGGTAACGTTCACTGTGACCTCATGTCTGTCCCATTGTAACATCCATATGGCCATAACTCAAGAATAACTCAAGCCACACACAAATGTCTAATAGGATAAAAATGAATCGAGGACATTTTAAATCCAAAAGGTCAACTTCACTGTGACATGATAATGTTCGGCAAAAATACTTTTCTGGCCATTATTCAATGGTTTTTGGTCATCAACATTTGGTCGAACACTGAATTGGTGACACTAGTCCTGAAACTGTGGTGATTGCATAGATCTTCTGTGCTACCTGGTTGAAGAGGTTTGTGAAGCATGTCTGTCCCATTGCAACATCCATATTTAAAGCATTGTCTGCTGTCATGGCTACAACTTTGTGTTCTATCAGAATCTGTTTTTATTGGCCAAGCATGTGAACACATGACAACCAGGACAGAGGGGCCTCCTTTCCTCCACCACAAGCTCATTTGTTTTTCTGATATTGAGTTTCAAGCGATTGTCACAAAGCTTGCTACAACTTGCCTGGTTTGTGGAAGCATACAACCGTGAGGCGTTAATTCTTTGACTTAAATATTATAGGAATTTATAGGAATCCTGAATTGTGAGGCTTTTCATTCTGTCCCCCCTCCCCTTTCCTCTCCCCTTTTTCTCTGCATCTCTGCTACCCCTCCCTGCACACACCCACACCCTCACACACACACACGCCACATCACCCCCCACCCACACACACACACGTGCTGGTGGGGTACCCAGCACAGCTGCCTCCATACACGGGGTCCCCCCACACACACACACACACACACACACACACACACACACACACACACACACACACACACACACACACACACACACACACACACACACACACACACACACACTGTCTGTCTCTCATACTTTTGTTCAAACAACTCACCGGTTTGTGTGGTTGATGTCTCCTCTTAAATCATCAATTAGCATGCCAAAAGTTTTAGCAACAGCTGTTGGTCTTGTCGGAAGGGGTGCATTTGTTGTTTGGGACTCCTTTACCAGCGTCAGACTACTGGCGCCGATGTCTTCTTTAAATCATTTTCTGAAGAAAAACTGATTGAATTATTACTAACCCTGCACTTTCTGTTGGGACACAGGCAAAGGCCTGTGGCCGGCAACGGCCTTTGCGACAGCTGCCCACATACCTGGCATCCCCCCACACATATACACACACACACACACACTCACACACACACACACACACACCCTCACACCCTCACACACACACACACCCCCCCACACACACACACACACACACACACACACACACACCCACACACACCCACACTGACCAACAGGTCTCCCCCCTCTCCAACATACATAACAAGGTAGCCGTGCATTGAGGGGGCCCTTAGAGTCAGTCAGTCAGCTCACCGCGCACATGTACAGATTATGAGTGTGAGTACAGGCTGGGGTAAACATTTCCTGCTTTACCATACATGCTAATAATTGAAAGTAATTGTAAAAGATCTTAAAGCAGATCTAGTAAAAGAAACTTTCTTCCGCTAATTGATTTAGCCCTGATTCTGCTGATCTGCTGCTGAGCGTTAAAACATTCCTCGCATTGACTCTACATTTTTATGTGATTATGATTGCTTCTTTGTTTATACACAGTGCTGCTTTATGGGGTCTGCAACTTTTAATGGCTCAAAGTATCCACTTACTGTACATGACCATTGAGTGTTTTATTTTCCCTTTTTACGTAGATAGGCATGAAAGGGAGAAGTCAGCCTTATCCAAGAGAAAGTGGTAAGAAAATATATAATTCTAAATAAACCCTCTACCAGTGAGCACCCCATTCGCTCACAAGGCCAAGACGGTCACAACGTGGTGGGCCTCATTGATTACAACACACACACACACACACACACACACACACACACACACACACACACACACACACACACACACACACACACACACACACACACACACACACACACACACACACACACACACACACACACGTGCAGCTGTCCGTCACTGATTGCATCATACATTGCATCAGACATTGCATCAGACATTGCATCATACACCTGTGACCATCCATCACATTTTTCCGCCCATTTTTGACAGCTCGTGACCTTTGACCTCAACCCATCAATCAAACTCACATTCCTAAGTGACATAAAGTACCTCCTATACTCTCTGATATTGCATGGGCCTCCGCCATTTGATGCTAATTGAATGTTACTGCTCACCAAGTTAAAGAGGAAGGGCAGGAGGAGCAGAAAAGGAGCGTGAAGATGGAAGGTGGAGGGGAAAGTAAAAATGTAAAGAAAAACATTTGCATGATAGCTGAAGAGAAAGGGCTACATGTACTGTATGTTATGGTACGCACAAAAAACATGCATACACCATTTCCAACGCATCATTTTTTATAAAAGTTTTTGTTATTATAGAAGACCATGAGGTGAGAATATGTGCATCTTAAGGCTTCTGTAGACCATGTGAACACAAGGCTTTCTAAGGTCAGCTGCAGGTGACGTGATAAGGAGATGAAACATAAGTTGAGAAATGGAATCAAAATAATAATATTTATATTTAGGTTGTCATCCAATTAGATTTTTTTTTGTCCCTGTGTTAATGCTTATTTCACATTATTCTCTATTGTGAAGCACTGTGTAAAGTCTGTTTTGATATCCGCTCTATAAATTAAATTATCATAGTTTGACCTTTATTAATAATGCTGATTGAGGTATTACCTCTAATGTGATTCATTAATGATAAGGGTGCTATAAATAGCCACACCGTGGGTAATGACAGATGCTCTATTATTGTTAGAGAACCTTGCTGATGTGTCACAATCTTAAATATTGCACTTCTTCTTTGCACTTATTTTAACTGACAGGTCTAACCAGTGCTGGAGCAGGCCGAAGTACTCATATATAAACTATAGTCCAATCAATACTGGATTTATGAGGAATATACAAATATTGATATTAGGGGGTTTAAAAAGGTTTGTAAATGTGATGTACAGTGAAGAATGAATACATATTTCTTTCTTTGTGCTGTGTCTTCTGACTTTGTAAACACAGCCTTAAAGGTGCTCTGAGTGATGTGACGCGTTTTTTAGGCTACATCATTTTTCGTCACATACAGCAAACATCTCCTCACTATCACAAACCATAACAAACAGTGTTCCAGCCAATAACCGACATGAAGGAGCTGGTTGAGCCATCACTGCATCAGCGCTAGCACGTAGGCTACTTCCACAATGAGCGTTCATGACTCAACCAAGTCCTTCTTGTCGGTTATTGGCTGGAACACTGTTTATTATGGTTCGCTGTGCAGGTTGGCACAGTTTGCCAACCTGCACAGTTGCCGTTTGTTGAGCCAGGCTGTCTACAGAGAGCGCGTTTATTTTTATTTTTTTACAGTGGGTTCAGGGGACAGGCAGCTAGTGGATAGTGAGGAGATGTTTGCTGTATGTGACAAAAAATGTTGTAGCCTTAAAAATGTGTCACATCACTTAGAGCACCTTTAACTATAAACCTAAATCAGGAATCTACACAGTTTTATGCATTAGGTTTTAAAAGAAAGAAACAGAAAAGGGATGGATGGCAAATTGTTCAGAAAGCCAGATTTGAGTGTGATAAACCTAATCAGTATCCTCTCTGGAGCAGAGCATATTTGTCAGCCAGGTCAGACAAAATATACAACTATGCCTTTTCTTCCTGAAGGTGAGCTGGCTGATCACACTTGAAAATAAATACTTAAAATCTGTGTGAACTGAAGTCTTTTGGAGGCATGAACTCAGAGCTAACAGGATAACACCACCCACTACCATGCTACCATTCACAGGCAGCCCACCATCTGTGAGGAACCTTATTGTTACTCAGCTCAGTGTAGAAATGTGCCCATAAAGAGAGCTTGTGATGGGGGCTGACCCTGATGGGCAACACTGAGGCAGAACACCACCAGGCGGCCATCAGCTCTCCACTCGGCTGAGAGACAGCTGTTGATCGCATCAGGAGGTCCTCAATCGATTAGCCAGCAGAACAACACTGCTACAAAAAAGGTCTGACTTTAGTGCTCGTGTGTGTGTGTGTGTGTGTGTGTGTGTGTGCGTGCGTGCGTGTGTGTGTGTGTGTGTGTGTGTGTGTGCGTGCGTGCGTGTGGGGTGCCAGTGCTGTTATGCGAATCAGTGGTTGGCCCTGCGTTGGAAGTCAGATGTTTAAATGTTATTTATTGATGCGTAGAAAACAATTAGCTTAACGCAGCGCTACAATACAAATTATTTGCCATTCTGTAGCGGTAGAGCAAATCCTGCACAGAAGAGTGTGAATGTATGTTTGTGAGGCTGCACTTTTCAGGGGAATAAATGTAAAGTGTTCATTCGGAGATAGATGTTCTTATATTCTATAAAAAGACAAGTCTGTGCTTTGTGAAAGTCACCTTGGTGTGGTTATTTCACTTAGGCCAACTGAAGTCAGCAGTAATCAAGAGAGTGCTTCATGCAGAGTGGCATTCGTTAATGTCCCAGGCCAGGCAGGACACCCAGGTTTTGTTGGGACAAGTCACAGGTTCTGTCACCCTGAATAAGCCTGCTGTCCCCATCAAGGCTGTGAGAGCAGGCTGCTGGTCAGCTTGTATTAATTTCAGAGGGCTGCAGGGACTTGCTGTGTCCACAGTCGTGACAATAGCAGAGCCAAGGTGTCTCCTGGGAAGGCATGCTGTTAGTCCTGCCGCAGTAATGTCCACACAGGAGTCTTAGCATTTTTTTCCCTACTTTCCAGCAGCACCTAGCACTACGGCTTATTCCAAGCAGCAGTGGCATGTGCGAAGAGCTCTCTTGTCTTTGTAGGAGTATGTGCGAGAGAAGAAAAAGCAGGAGTGGTAGTTGGCAGCTCCTGTGTGCACCCAGTTTGAGCTGGCTGATGTGTCACATTGTGAGGGCAGCTACCTGCTTGGCAGCTGCGAACTGTCTTAACGCGGCCCTGTTTGTCACTTGCCTTCTCTTTCTCTCTTTGTTTTTCCCTCTCAGTGCCAATTCTTAGAGCACTGAACCACCACTTTGCCATCGCCACAAACATCCCAATTAGCAGACAGACACAGAAACAACTTAACTGCTCGCTCAAACTTAAAAAGAGTATAAAAACATTGGAGAGGCCATTAGACGTTTGGAATTAGACGTGTGTGTAGAGAGGAGCAGTTTTTTCACCTGTGGAAGGCAATTAAAGTGGCCTGAGTGTCTGGCAGTAACTGTACCTGAGTGCACAGCTTAATTATATAAAAAGAAACTTTTTTCTCCCTTTCTTATTTTTTGAGTTTTCACATTTTATTATCTTACTCTCTCTCTTGAATATTACAGACACACTCACTGGGTGTGAACAGTTCAGTACATTTTGCATGCTTTGTATTTTCTTTTTCTTTTTTTAAAGATTATTTTTTGGGCATGTAGGCCTTTATTTGGATAGTACAGCTTAGACTTGAAAGGGGAGAGAAAAGGGGAATGACATGCAGCAAAGGGCTGCAGGTCGGGGGGCCATGGCGTCGAGTAGTAGACCTTTATATATGGGCGTCTGCTCTACCAGGTGAGCTAACCAGGCGCCCTGCTTTGTATTTTTCATTTCTCACAGCCGGGATTAGGCTACATTTACTAATCCCCTGAGAAATATTAGATCTCTTTCAAACTTAGTTATTATATAGCCAACTAAACTTGCCAACCAGAGGTGAAGACATTTCCAAAATACTGCATTCAAATTTTGAGGTACTTGGACTTTGCTTCAGTATTACAGTATACACACTACATTTACATAATATGACAGCTATATTTTTCTTCAGATTAAGATTTTGCATACTGCACACACTGTGGAGACAATACATTGTTGTTCATTAATTAATCCAAAAAGTGTTATTCTCTTAAAACATATTTATTTGATATATTTGTCTTCATTTGACTACTACAACCTGCCAAAATCTTGAAACGAGTAAATCTGTTTGACAAAATAATCTTAAATCAAGGCACACTTACAGTACTAGCTACTGAAGCTTTCAATCACATCTCACTGTCCTCATCAGTAAATGGAGTTTGTTTAGTTGCCATGGAGATAACATGGCTATAATACACTTATGGACTAAACTACCCGACAGTAAACATAAGGTAGTTCAAATCAACAAGACCTCTACCAGCTCAAACATAAAAATGTTAATACACAGATCATATTAATCCAATATAACATTCTGAAAGAGGCCATACCTGCACGATTAATTACACTTTGGTGATAAAACAATTCTGACTTTTGTTGTTGTATTTTTATATTGTGGCACTGCTATTTTTACTTGAGTAAATTATCCGAACAGTTTCTCCAACACACCTGAGAAAGCTACAATAATAATGAGGGGTGGGGTCAAAAGTTTAAGAAGCACCGGAGAAGAATGAGAGAGAGCTTTTCTTACTTCAGTGAAATACCTTGAGCGAGTGCCAGACTCCATGTTCGTGCTCCGTGGGCAAAATGTGAGGATATTGACGGTGCCAAAACAATGTTTGGCACAAAAAGAAAGCACTTCCTAGCCCCACTATGCTGGCGCTCTGCCCGGTCACTGCTGGCCTTTGCCGGTTTCAGCCAGCTTCTCCATTTTGAAGCTGGATTTTCTCCCCATGAATGTCTGACAGGCAAATCAAGACATGTTCCCCCCACTGAGTTACAACGCAGGTTAACTTGATCAATGCAATCACAGAGCTGGCGACAAAATCGGACTAAGATGGGGTTCATTGAGGCTCAAATTAGCATGCAACTTCAAAGTGGAGTACACTGTTTGTGCAGCCACTGCTCTCTTTGACAGTTGGCTGTAAAAATTAAAAATACCGTTTCCTCAGGAAGAGAAAGGAAGCCTTGACCTAACATAGGAGCGGAACGGAGGTCACCATGTGTTCATTTTTGGCTGTAATGAAATCTCGTGCTCAAAGAAACTGGCCCAATCTTGGCCACCAAAAACAGTTTGGATGATGGGAGAGGAATTGGTGGCAAATGAGCTCAAGGGGAGCAGAAACTGGTGGAACTGGTCGCCGGGCAATGGACGTGTGTTCTGGATTCACTGAGGAAATGATGCGGAGTACTCAGGTGGAGTCGGGCAGAATGCCGGTGAGGGTTCTTGTTGGCTCCTGGGATGTAATTACAGGGTAATGGAAAGATCATGTCTGAGGTGATGCTCATACATTTCACTTTTAATTTGCTGTATGAGTGGTTCACAGCCTAGGCGTGAGGACGCCACAGCGGGCGTCACAAGATAACTGAAGGGATAAAAAGAAAAATCTATCCCAAAAACACAAAAGGTAAAGTAAAATGCTGTTGTGAAACGGTCGCAGTTTGGTTAGGTTTAGGCATCATAACTATTTAGTTAAGTTTAGAAAAGGATAGTGGTTTGGGTTAAAATCAGTAGATTTGTTATGTTTCTTCACTTCCAATTACGGCTCCGTTTGATCCGTAAAGTTAAAAAACTAAAACTCTCCTGTTACTCCCCCCCCCCCAAAGTGGACACAAACCCCGATCTCCTGGGTGAAAGTTCTGTGTTTGCAGTTTGATTACGTTTAGGCACAAAAACTAGCCTGGGAAAACCCTGACGAACTTCCGGCAAACTTGAGATTTGCTCTGCATGTCGGTCTGGCCAAGCCCATTTCCAATTTTTACAAATCGAGGTGCTAATCACAATCTCTGTTGAGGCGGGCTTTACACGATGACTATAGCGCAGCAAGCAGCTTTTTGTTTACATTCAACATGTCAGCGCAGCAACCCGCTGTTGCTGCTATGTCACCCGTTATCGTTCGTCTGATTGGTTGAAGGACTATCCAATTGCGGCCAGAGGCATTTGAGCGGCATCCGTTGGTGACGCCCCTTTGAAAATGTGCAGTGAATGAAGCTTGCCCAGACCCACTCTCAGTTACAACTGAGAAGGTTTTAGGCACCAAAACAGGAGAGGGCAGTTTGCTGCGACCTATTGTTACACATTGCATACAGTATGTCCATGAGTTCAACAAAAAAGTGGTCATTTGAATAATTTCTTTAGTCCCGTCAATCACAAGTAACCCAGAGGTTGATCCAGAGACCCACACCGGGAGGTTGGGAGCAGTTTCACAAAAGAGTGATTCATAGGCGTCGACTTCGGGGGGGACGGTGGGGACGTGTCCCCACCAGATTTTGTCATGAGTCATTTTGTACCCACCACTTTTTTTTTTAAACCTCTAGCTAGTTAAAAAAAAATAAAGTTCATAATACATATGAGATACCGGCACTTATTGTACATGAGGAGCAATATGAGAGAGAAATGTGATCATTGATCGCTGTTTAGGTACATTAAGATTTTTCACATATTAAGCCCATGAGAACTGTGGGGAGTCAACCCTCAGCTGCTTCGCTGCTGCTGAAAATGTGAAGCAGAAACAACGTTTAATGTCACATAACGTCCATAATAATTGGACTTTTGGTTCGATAGTTTTCAGTGGTTATGAGGAGCAATATGAGAGATAAATTATCATTGTTTAGGTACATGCACGTCATGTCATATTGTCAACATGGTATGAAGCAGAACAGGTCATGTCTAATGCTTTTTGTAACTTAATTATGCTGAACAGCTAATCTGGTCAGGAGCAGGTTATGTTGGAGATTAGAGATCAACCGGTGTAAAAGCACCGCCTACTGACCAATCAATACTCCATTGATAACGGCGTCACCGTTCTAGAAAATCCATTGACTGAATGGGTGGAGTTCAGTGAGTAAAAAGAAGGAAAAAAAAGGAAAAAGCTTGGTGCGCAGAGAGAGAGAGAGAGAGAGAGAGAGAGGTGCGCTCTTAAAAGTTAAAACATTTAGAAACTGACAACCCCGTTAACATTCTCTGATGGATATTTTTATGAAAGGTAGGGCCTATAGATTTTCAGTGGAGGGAATTACGTATCTTTGTAAACTTCTTGAGCCGTGTGTTGCCAATGCTTGCATCGGTTTGAATTATGTTTTACATTTTTTTATTTGCTCCCATGATCGCCCACTACCAGGGTTGCAACTGAAATGATAGACTAAAGCAGCGACAGTTTATGGAAAGAACAAGTGTAATTATGATCAGATCTTGTGCCTGACTGATTGGGAAGTTATATTGATAAGCCAGTCCCTCCAGAAAAACGCGATTATGCGACCTCAGAATTCAATGCATAATCAGCCAAAGTCCGCATATGCGGCCGCATTTTTTCAAATAGGCCTACGCCGCACTTTCGCCGATTTCCTCGCAAAATATGTGGGGCTTGCATGATTTCATAATCCCCGCATTTTCGTAGCAAAAAAGTCACATATATCTCAGCAGAAAGTTGAAAAATGTTATAGTATGTTTACTTCACACAAGATCAGGCATTTTCCCCTGTTGCCATGGGAACGTTATGAAGTGACGTTTTGCAAGTTCCCGCAATTTCATCGCATAAAATTGCATAAATATCCCACATGTTCCATCGCATTTTTCAGGAAAACGTGCCGCATAATCAAGGATTTTTGCCCGCAACAATCACAAAAAACTGCATTTGTCTGCAGGGACTGATAAGCGCTGTGATTTACGCATTTACAGCGTCGGCTTTTTTGCCAGCTTGTCTTCCTGTTTTAGGAAGCAGCGACTGGATTGCTTTTTGCTTAAACCGTGTCTGTGTTCTTCATATTTATATAGAATTATAGTTTGCTCTTCTTATGTAAAATATGTGGCTCTGGTAGATTGATTGCAAACACCGCCTCTTTTATGTGAACGCGCGCATCTCTAGATTGGTAAACCCTGGGTTGATTCAACTAGTTGATAACCACCATCGTGACACAGTTTAACCGTGGTTGTTAGGGTTAGTGCAGCCGGGGAACTGAAAGGAATCCAGGGCATGTTAACTTGATTCGTAGTGCAGGCCCCTGGACAACGTCTTTCAAAACATGACCTGCGCGAAAGAGAAAAAAATATGAATACGTCATTGTACCCAGCACTTCTTGAAATACACTTCCAAATGCGTCTCTGTCCCCACCACATTTCAAACCAAACTGACGCCCATGGAGTGATTATTGCTTCTAACCTTAGATTTTTATTTTTACTTCTTAGAGCCCTACAACCACATAGTGTTTCACAAGAAAAAAGTAAAGATTAGAAAAGAAAAGTCCTGGTTCCTGCAGCAGAACATGTGGTTTAAGCATTTCCCACCTAAATATGGGAATGGGAACTACTGTTCTAGATCATTGTTGTACATGCACAGTGAGATTCCGCTGAATGGATCCAACTGTAACTGTCACAGTGAACTAAAGTCACACATCTTTTAAAAGAAACTGGCAAGTTTCATATTCCAAGAGAATAAAAACAAAGCAAAGCATAACATCAAAGAGCTTTAAGAATCTGATCTTGAATGGAGGGTATGAGAGATGAAGCGGATGCTTTCTCGTTTGGGTTGTTTGACACTTTTGAAAAATGTCACAATGCGAGAGAGAAAAGAGAAAGCAAAGTGGCCGCTGGCAGAGAGGTGTCCCAGCGCATCATGGGTTGACACACTCAACGGCTGCCAACTTCTTTTATGCATTGAAGAAGACATCAACACAAATATGTCCCTGTCTCTTGGCTTCCAGTTCCCTTAATCTTGTGTAATGCTCTGCCTTCAGGTTGCCATGGATACATGTAGACCATAGGCTATACTAAGTGAGAAAGAAAGAGAGGAGGAAGAGGGCTTAATGATGAACTCACTTTTTTACCACTTTAATCATCATGTGATGTGAGGGTGTCTAACAAGTACAGTAGCTTTGTGAATAGCAGCGGCCATTATGATAATTGGTGGCAGAAATAATGCTTTTGTTGCAGTAATTATGAATATGTAGACCGTCACAGTGGCTACACCCACAATTATTTTTTTTACTGCAGCTGCACACAAATTGTCCAATTATGGCTTCAAAAGCAGATAAACTACATAAATGTATCCTTCTCCCTGCACCGTACTACATCTCAAATGAAAAGATGAGGTGTTTGTTGTGGGACGATGCTGGCTGTTTACTGATTGAAAATGTCAGCGTGAAACCGAGCTTAGCAGTTGACCCAGCTTCAGCCCCGTCAAACGCTTCCTCCCGTTAAGTGAATTCATCATTTCCATCTTAATGGGAGCATTTGACTGACACCTGCCATCTCGAATTGCAGGCTCATGTCAGAAAGCATCAGTGAGTGTGTGTGTGTGTGTGTTTGTGTGTGTGTGTGTGTGTGTGTGTGTGTGTGTGTGTGTGTGTGTGTGTGTGTGTGTGTGTGTGTGTGTGTGTGTGTGTGTGTGTGTGTGTGTGTGTGAGTGAAAGTCAGCAGCAAAAATAGAGAATGAGTGATGTAAAGGAGAACAAACTTTGTGTCTGAGTACAGAAAGTGTATGTAGGTTATCTAATCAAATAGTTGATCCACAGAAAGTTAAGTATTATAATTACTATAGTATTATGATAGTATGATTAATTATGATATTGTCTCAGAGCACAACACCTTTACGTATCTGCAATCTGTCTGTAATATACAGACTGAAATAGGTTTTGTCTTCTGCTTCAGCCTCTTGGAATAGTCTGCAAAAAGAAATGTATAATAGTAATTGTTATGGTAAATGACTCCTTTGTTAATTGTCCCTGTTCTTAGCTTACTTTATCCTCATTTTAGTGTTGTAAATGTGTAGTGCTGAAACTAACTATTACTTTTGTCTCATTAAATGTAAGAATAGTTAAAAAAAAAAAACGAACTCTCAACGAAAAGGAGGATGATGTTTTTGACCCTAGCTACCAAAGATATTAAGATTATTATCACAAGAGACAAAGTAAAGCAACACGTTCACACAATTCAGAAGCTGGAGCCAGAGAATGTGTAGTTTTTTTAAATTAGCTTTCAGATGATCGCTTATCAAAAAAGTAGCATTGCATTGTTTTTTTCATCCATTCAAAGATTTTTCACTATTTGTATCGTCATCTAGACTAGGGGTCAGCAACCTTAGGCACGGGTGCAACCATTGGCATGTGGTAGCTCAATCAATGGCACACTAGCAATAAGTGTGCAAGAGAGTTTTTTGGAAGTTTTTCCAATGCCGCATGCCAAATTAATTCTTTCACAGCCAGGAGCACTGCCGGTTATTTACGGTAGTTTGATTGACTTGTTCCCCATCCACATTCCGTGAAGACCTGCCCTACTCTGCCTCTGATTGGCTAGTACTCGTTGCCTTCTTCACAGAATGCGGCACAAAGGAAAAAACACTGCCTTAGCTTGGTAGGTGATGACAGGCTTAATGCTGAGGTACTTCATATTAGAAAGCTTGCTGACCTATGATCTAGACTAAACAATAATTGAAAAAAAAAAAAATATATATATATATATATATATATGTTGAAAATAAACATTAGCTTATAGCTCTGTACTGCATGTGTGCTTTTGTAAAAGGAGAGACAGAAAGCCACGGATGGCAGGATGGTCGAAGCTTCTGCCAGGCCAATCAACTGCATCTCCACAATAAAGTGATTTGGAGTAGAGGGAGAGGTGGGGGGTGCAGAAAATGGGGCAAAATGTGAGTGAGTACCCTATGACGAAATGTAATGGCTAAGTGGCCACAATCAGCAGTCATCAAGCAATCATCCGTCTGCCCCTGATGGAGTGATACATCGGCTCATCTCCTTGTGTTAATCAGACCCAAACCAGCTGGAAACCAAAGCCATGCATAATCTGTCCACTGGACTGAAGAAAGAGGGAAGAAAAGAAGAAAATACCTGTACTTTATTTTCAGCAGACTTGGGTTACCATAAACAGCCAGGAGATATTCTGTGATTCCATAGTGTTTCACCTTACATATCTCAACCACAATCATTGCCACCTATTCAGGCCACATTAAAAGGGACATAAACCAAAGGTTTCTCGTCCTTTTTGCTCTGAGCCATAATAAATGCGTTGCAGAGTTTCTGTTACTGTATGTGTGTACAGACGAAATGTGAACTTTTCACCTTGCAATACTCCTTTTTCTTTGAGAAATATTTTCAACTTGCACGTCTTCCCACAAAAACCTGTGCTGCCTAGAACAGATTTGCATCTTCCATTCACATCTTTCTATTGACTTTGTAGGGGAAAATTCACTTTGCGTTCTGACTGAACACACTTTTGTTTGTGAAGCAGCTATAGCTTCCTGTAGCCTTAGTCACCGACATTAACAACGGTAAAGTCCTTAGTGAGTACAAATAGGGCAACATCCATCCACACACTTATTTAGGACCAGATCAGTCTGAAATTTTGCAGGTAGGATTGGTAAAATGAAAATAAATAGGAGGTGCACATGACAAACGCTCAATTGCAGTTTGGGCAAACATCAAAACTTAAAGCTAACCAGGGTAAGCAAGATTTAGCCTCACTTCAAGGCCGCCATATTGTAAACACTTCACATATTTGTCAATAAGTGCAAAACCGGGGATACTAGCCAATGTCATATGGCCCAACTTTGCTTTTAATAATCAATAAGGGGAAGAGCAAAGCATGTTTCTTAATAATATCCGGGCTCTTACAAATTTGGAATTGTAGATAAATAGAGAGGGTATAAATTAGAGGTGTGACGAGATCTCATCCCCCAATATCCCGCGAGATTAACGTGACGAGATTTCTCATAGAGGTAAAACGTGTCTCGCAATATCAGTACACAAGTGCAGAGCAGCAGCCAGCATGACGGATGAGTCCAGCTTGAACCTCGAAATTAGCATAGAAGATCCTTCGCCCGTTCTCCAAAGTTGACTTAGAGTTAACTTTTGCAGAGGGATAGCAGAAGAAAAAAAGCTGCCTGTAAAACCCAGCGTTAGAAGGTTAGAGAGTACCGCCACTCTCACTCTCTCTCTCTCTCGGCCGAGACACACGCACGTGCAGCGTGCAGTTCACTGTGGCGCTGTTTCGCGCAGACCACTCTCTTTCTCTGTCCTTTTTTAAAATGAGTCAGGAAGTGGACAGCAGAAACCTATCTTTACTTTTAATAATATTAAACAAAGAGAAATGTTCTACCATTGTCCTATAATGGTCATAAATGCATACTAGTGAAGCCTACTTCCTTGTTTACTGCTGCAATGAATAAAATGCAGAGGAGAAAAGAGCATCTATTCAATTCAATTTTATTTATAGTGTCAAATCATACCAGGAGTTATCTCAGGACACTTTACAGATAGAGTAGGTCTAGACCACACTATAATTTACAAAGACCCAACAATTCTAGGAATTCCCCCAAGAGCAAGCATTAAGTGCAACAGTGGCGAGGAAAAACTTCCTTTTAGGAAAAAACCTCGGACAGACCCAGGCTCTTGGTAGGCGGTGTCTGATGGAGCCGGTTGGGGGTGTGATGAACAGTGGCAATAACAGTCACAGTAAAGATAATGAAACAGTGACTAGAAATAGTGGTTGTAGTAGCATAGCAGGGAATTGCAGCAGAACCACGGCAACGGCTGGAACCATGATGTTGGTGCTACCGTAATCCCGTAATGTACAAAACAAGTGGTCTCAACTGTTGCCAGAAAACGCTTGGTTAGTGAAGAGACTCTCTCTCCAGCGTACATATGGAATAAGTACTGGTGTAACTATTACTTATACAGGAGAGAAGTCAGTCATTTGAGTTTTTGGCAACTTTCGACTGAATAAAGGACTATTTTTCCAGTCTTATTTCTTCATTGAAGTTTTCTTTAAAATAGTGTTAAAATCTCGTCTCGATCTCGTGAACCCAGTCTCGTCAGTTGGGTGACATATCGTTTGTTTCATATTTGTACCCACAAAGTGTGACATCTACCACCTGGATACAGTAACATGATGATAAAATACCTTCCTTGCAAAGATGGCAGTTGTCCTACTTTCCAGATTCTAGGCTTTCAGCAGAGTTAATACCTGTTCTACACACCTCTCCACTTGGGAACAGGCCCAGAACTGTAGGCTTAAGCCCCCATGCATAAAAACCAATATAGCAAACTCCTTTTCACCCCCCGACTATCAGAATGCAGTTCTAATCTACTCAGAGTCATGCGTTCACTATCCCAGAGCCACCAGAGAGTGTGAACATGAAATCCTTTTTGTAAAGTCAGCATTCATCTTCACCTGTACATTACTACGGACAGAAGGAAGCAGAATGTAGCCTGATATGAATGCCATGCACATACAGCAGCACTTTTCCTTAAAGTATGAAGAGGAAAGACTGGCTTAGAAAACTGAACAGTAAATGACTGATGCTCTGCTTTACCGGAGCAACTACTATTAAAATGTTCACGAGCAAGGTACATCACTCCCAGTTGGAGAAAGCAGGTTATACTGGGAGAGAGATATCCTCTTGATAGAAAATAGCAGTAGTTGCAGTTGAACTTACAAAAAAAACATTTTAAGCATGGTGCATGAATTATGAATAATGAATGGATGGACAGAACAGCAACACTTGCACAATGTAATGCAATCCAATATGACATCCCTGCAATGAAAAATAGCTAAGGGTTGCATTGTTTGACTTTGGTTGAGATTGTGTCAGAGAGAAGCTGTCTTAATTCCTTATACCTCTATACTGCAAACCAGTATTACAACACTACAGAATGCTTCAGAAATCAACACCTCTCTGACATCATAAGCTTCATATTTGCAGTAGAGTATGGCTTACATGTATATGCTTTTCATACTGATTTCACTGTACAGTTCTTATTCACACCCAGATGTGCAGCATGTGTAACATCACGAGCTGCAGCTTGTGTGAGTGTATGTAACCGTAAATGTGAAGCTGCAATTGATTTGAAAGAATGTGTATTGTACACTACAGTGTTTCCCTGGAATTACAAAGCACAGCGTTGCCATACAGATATTGTATTTCCTGCATGACTAGGCAGGCAGACTGTAAGCCCAGACCGTGGGCTGAGACTGATAGGCGAATGGCTTTCAAAAACCCAGCACTGGCTGTTGCAAGGCATGGTTGTAAAACACTCAGGATTGATTTTTTTTTAGCATTTGTTTTGCTAGGGAGGGCTTTTTTATAACCATTAAAGTGTGATCTGTGCTTGCCATAAGTAAATGGGTTCTTCAATTAGACCACCCACAGTGAAGATACCGACTGTAGAGTATGAGGCAAGCTGCATGTCAACAGCAGCAGCAGCGAGCCACTAGTCAACCGATGGCCATACTCAGCCTCACTAAGACAGTAACTGCACCATGGGATTGTAAATATTAAAAGCAGAGAATGAAATCAAATAGATTAGGAATCATAAGCTGCCAGGAGGTTGAAAGCAATCAATCATGGGAAATCGCAGTAGAAAAGTCTATTCTTTAATCTCATCCCTTCATCCCGATGGACTGCAGCACCGCAGCAGATAACTGAGGTGAAAGAAAAATACCAATGACATTCTACTAGCAGATAAAGAAAGAGTTGGAGAGGAACAGTATTTCATTTACATACTGGCAACAGGCAACATCATCAGGGTACAGATGGAAGCTCTATTTGAAAAAGCCCTGAAGAGTTTGTGTGATCATGCAGCCACGAGGGACCAAGAACTCAAGAAAATACTAGAAATACTAGAAGAAATACTACAACACAAATGGTCTTGTAAAGACGGAAGAAGGGCAGCATAAAACTGGGCACTGTCCTGCTTGATTCATCAGCCGAAGTGTTTTGAATAGTTGTGTACTGTATGTGTTCTTCAATTGCCTGCAGAAGCAAATAAAAGAGTGAGAGTTTGAGCGAACAAATTGTGTCACTCAAACACTAAGATATATGAACCCCCCTTGCCAAAGGCGTGTTGTGAACATAGACTCCCAAAGGCCCGAGGGGACACTGTTTCAGCCCTCTTTCCTCAGACGCACAGTGAAACGTAACTACTTCAGGTGGTGTTTGTGAGCTCACTGCAGGGCAACTTCACTTTGTGTGCAGCTTAGAGTTGCACCATTCCAAGTGAATACCAAGGGAGGGTAGAAGAAAGAAGCCATGCATTCAGCTGGCAGGGACGTGGAGTAATGCTACCACCAAGAAAAAGGGGCAGAAATTAGATAAAAAAGGAAACAATAAGAGGGTGAAAATAGAGTTTGAGCAAAGACAACTTAATGTTGCAAGTCATGACCGCAACTTTGGTACAAACTCATTTTTTTACACTAGACAGTATATCATCATTGCATCTCTCAGGAACCGTGTCTGGACACGTCCTTTTGATTGACGGCTGAAGGACGTCTCAGCAGCGGCAGCAGGACAGGGCTCCATTACCGGCACAGCGAGCAAAAGGACATGCACTGCAGCCGTAATGATACATTTAAGTCCGGGAAGGGGATATTTGTTGGTGAGGAAGAGCGAGGAGCAGTCGGCACGGCCCTGACAGACGTTCATCCTCCCCAATCACCAGCTCCGAGGGGAGTGCTTCCAAATCGCTGCTCTACAGTACTAAGAGGCCCGGCCCATTAGTTGTGTTAAACTAAATATGAAGAAACAGATCAATTACTGCCTCCGCCTGGAATCAAGATGTTTGAATGCGTGCATGGGTGTTTCTCTATATGTACCTGTGTATGTGGTTTGCTGCTCCACACACAATCTTGCAGCTGTCTGTGGTGAAGGTGATGTTAAGCCAATAATTTACCTGTTACACAGCCATGGAGGTTTCCGCCTTTAATTTGACAGGACAGCTAGGTGAGAAAGGGGAGAGAGAGGGAGAAGACATGCAGGACGTTGTGACAGGTCAGATTTGAACCCTGGACCTCTGCGTCTAGGCATAAACCTCTCAGTATATGTGCGCCTGCTCTACCACTAAGCCACAAATGGGGAGATTTCTTTCATTATTTTTATCTAATTGATTACTCCAAGTAGTCTTTCTAACCTGTCCCACAATTAATGTGCTGCTTTTTATGTGCTTAATTAATGGCCACTGCAGCTTCATGAAAACACACACTCAATTACATCTGGAATTGGAAAGCCGCGGCAGTTTATGCAGTATCGCTGCGCTGGGGATGGCCCAGAGACATTAATCAGCCAAAATGGAATTCAATAAGACAGACTTAGTCGTCTAGACAAAATTGGACTATTTTTCATATTGTTGTCAAGCTGCATCTCTGGCAATATTGCAGTGCAAGTTTTCTTCTTCCCCGAAAATCCACTTTGACTCAACTTGGCTGTCAACAATCTTGGCTGTTCAGCTTTCGCTTGTTTGTTCAGACGCTGCGACCGTCCTGTCCCCTTTTCAGACTTCTCTTTGTGACACGGTGTTGGTGTTTCTGGAGTGTGGGACATCATATTCAATGCGCTGCTCCTTTCATATTTGGTGAAGAGTTCTTGTTTTGTATAAAAAAACTACACACACACACACACACACACACACACACACACACACACACACACACACACACACACACACACACACACACACACACACACACACACACACACACACACACACACACACACACACACACACACACACACACACACACACACACACACACACACACACACACACACAAAACACTGGCACACGCGTTTATCTCTCCAGCTCATGTTTAGAGAGGCCGTCACCCAAACCAATTCCATGGGGTCTTGTTTTGAATAAAAAGCGGTGATGGACAACACTGTCTGAATCCAAAACACCCTCTTCCATTAGCTCTGGTGTGTGTTTAGGCTTGCAAAACAAATGCTATCAATTCAAACTTCCATGTTTCTCTATTTTCTTTCAGCTTTGACAAAATGATAGGCGAGACTCCTGGCAAAACTCTCTTTTCTTTTCATAATCTAACTTCACACTTGCTATTATACTAGCTTCCGGGGTGGCAGTAGCTCAGTCAGTAGGGAGTTGGGTTGCTGGTTCAAGTCCCCATACAGACCAAAGTATGGTGGTGGACTGGTAGCTGGAGAGGTGCCAGTTCACCTCCTGGGGACTGCCAAGTGCTCTTGAGCACCAAACCCCCAACTGCTTAGTGCGCCTTTCCATGGGCAGCTCCCTCACTCTGACATCTTTCCATTAGTGCATGTATAGATACTGAGCATGTGTGTGAAATTCAGGCTTGTGTGTAATGTGTATAATAACAACAAGAGAGTGAAAACAATGTAATTTCCCTTGCGGGATTAATAAAATATAAATTATTATTATTACTATTATTATTCTATACAACTCAACAATACATAAAAAGCAATAATAGTAAACAATCAGTATAGGGTTAAACACATTTAGATGCTGCAGCCCTCATGTTTGCTATTGCTACATAATCTCCTAACGAGGGAGTTTCTTTTGATTTTCTGTATTTAATTTACATTCAACTACAGGATCTGTATGCGTCACTTCAGCCTTTCAACCTCTCCAGCGACAAATCAGCCACCAGTCCGACCACACACAGACGCTCCATTTCCAGGAAGGCACTGACTGCAGCCAAAGCCACCACGGTCGATACTTTTACCGTTAAAAGCCAGCTCGTTGATCCCTCAAACCAGGGGTCAACTACAGCCAGCATTTTTCTAAGCAGACACTCCAGGAGCCAGACTTTCAAAAAAGAAAATGTATTTATACCTAATACGCCTATTCTTGTTTGATATTTTCACTTTCTTACTAAATGAATGCTATATTTTCTTACATGTATTAGTGTGAGCAAACTAAAAAACATGGAAACTCCATAATGATAACTGGCTCTTTAACTAAAAAATTATCTCAGACTAGGAGGCAGTTCACTGAGGAGTGATGGTTAAAGTCTGTGGCTATGGAAACATAGTTCTAGTATGCAGTGTTCTGATTGGTGGAAAATGCTTGCAGAAAGAAAGGCCTGTTGTCATGTAAAAATGTCACTGTCAAAGAGCCAAAAGTTGTGGAAAACAGCTTTAATGATGAATGGACTGATAAGCCGGCCACACATTTGTCCTATATGCCTCATTTGCAATAGACTATGCTGTTGCAAAAGAATACAACCAGCATCATCATCAAAAATAAAGAACGCGAACATGATGATGGCGTAATTCACGTCCATATTAAGTAGCCACATGCGTCTATTTTAGTCTTATAATACATCCATAGATTTACCGCTCCAGCAAGAGGATGGTTCATTTACCTGAGTTTGTCCAAAGTTCAAGATTTGTGGCAAACTAAGATAAACAGTTAGACTACAAACCGACATCTTTCATTTAGCTTGTTTGTAAAAATTCGCTATTTGCAGAATAGAGCTGTGTTTTCGTAACAGCGTGATGGATGAGAGTGGACTGCGCAGACAAAGCAGATTGAAATATTGCTTCCTCTATGTTTATGCCTGTAGACAGGTGAATGCATTGATTTTGTGTGTGTGTGTGTGTGTGTGTGTGTGTGTGTGTGTGTGTGTGGAGCGCGGGCGTCGCTTTACAGAAACCCGGCATGTGAATAGAGATGCAAATACAGGGGGCTGGGTTTTTGCTCTACCTGTGCAATGTTACCTGCTGTAAATGCTTGAAAGGCTAAATACCAGAACGCATTTTTTCCTCTTTACATTTTCTGAATTCATGATTATTCTGCGGGCCGGACTGAAAGCTTTGGCGGGCTGGATGTGGCCCGCGGGCCGCCAGTTGACAATGGCTGCCTTAAATAGTGCTGTAAAATGTAATGAGGCAATAATAGGGCCTCTTTTATTTCCGTGTCTTCGAGGGCTGAAAATCAGCCAAAATCCTTGGCAATCCTTGCCTTAAGTAAAACTCAAAATTTCTTTGTGTCTGCTGTCAATCACTAGTCAGAATATGAGTCTGATACTACTCCATCGGGCTGTGATTATGGGGTGTGTTTCAACCAAACTAGGAAAGAAAATGCCTCTGCACTCAATTGGACAGACCTACAACCAATCAGAGCAACAGAGTATGTGATGTATGTCTTCTTAGCGACCATCAGGGCCGGTTGATAAATTAAACTTTTGCCGAATCCCGTAGGCAAGACGGCAAAAACATCTTTCCGATCGACAAATGCCTTGATCGCGGTTCTCTGAATGTGCCGTCGATATCTTCTATAACAGACGAGATGGCGGAATCTACACATTTCAATTCTCCAGCGGCAGCCATCTTTGTTGTAAACAAATTCAACCCAAGCGTTCTTTGGTGACGTGGTTGATTACGTTACTGTTGATCATCTGTCCATCATCTTATAAAGCCCGCCCTGACAATTTGATTGGTTCGAACATAGTTGCTCCACAACGGATCAAGTCCAGATCGAACTTCCCAACCTCAAATGTTGTGGGCGGGGCTAAGTTTGTCTGGCATCCAGGCTAGTCAATCACAAGTATATATTGAATACTTAGATTTTGTTCAAATGTCTTCAGTTTATCCTCAGAGGCACGGAAACAGCTCTTTCTCTCCTTAAATTGCAGATGGACGGAGAGGAGCACTGAAGTTTATAAATAAGGCCCTGTGAGCTCTGCAAAGTCTGAATGAGAAGGACTGCATGACACAAGGCTGATCCCCAGGATTTGATTTGTTTGGCCTTGTCGTTGCTTACTGGCGTGACTGGCGTGAACAAAAAATCAGTCCCTCAACAGGGCTTCTTTTGAGGCTTCTATTAAGGTTTGGGCTCATTTGGGCCTGTGCCAAAGCTCCTCCAGGCTGATAAAATTATTCCAGCAGGAATGTTGTGTACAACCTTTTTTTTTTAAAAGACTAATTGAAGGGATTATACAGGAAGAAAAATAATAGACTGATTGAGAGAAAGTGAGGACATAATATATAGAAAAATAAAGCTCCTGTGTTTTTCTCCTGGCATAAAAAACACTATTCATGTTCTTCTTAATCAGGTAATAATCCAAGCATTCACAAAAAAGTATCCTTCGAATCTCGGCTTGGCTGCTAGCTTATTTTTGAGCGACAGACTCATTCAGTGGGTGAGTTATTATTACTCGACTGTACAAGACACAAACAAATATTAAATAAGCTACACGCTCTGGTGCATATGACATTTCACAAGCTATAATGCAAGATGTGTGAGCTGCTGGTTATGAGATGTTGTTCTTACCCAGTGCCTCTTAATTACATAATAAACCCGAAAGGTTTAAGAGTGGAGCAGAGCACAGTTATTCTAACTCTGCACAAATGGGATTAGGTGTTTGTACACAGAGCAGAATGAGGGTTTTTTGACAGGGAGCTTTCCTTTCATGGTTAAGCCTGTGGCAGGGACTACAGAGCGCAGCAGGTTACCCTGCGATTATTTAAGGAAATTAAATTTCTTCCAAGACCACTTTTTGGCTCTTCAGCAAAAGGACAACAAACCAATGAAGTGCAAAGGCAGTCATTGCGTGCATACAAGCAGCAGAGCACACACATACATCACTGTGATAAAGCACACAGGTGTATGTTCAGGCTTATTTACACTTACTGTACTTATTTATTTTCCCAGACTCCAGTGTTAAAGCTATTGTAATTGTAATGCCACAATTACAGTATGAACTGCCAGGCTTTGTGTAAATGGATTCCAGTAATTATTTTGGCAAAGCAGGAAATTCCTTAAATAGCTAACACTTGCAGAAGTCAAGCCTAATGGTATTTAAAGAAACCTGAGTGGATTTGACATGTGCGCGAGTTGCAATTAAAAGTAAATGCCGGATACTGTCAGGTCATAAAGTCTGTGAGGTGCTGAGATACGTCGAAAATTGAGATGTGTGAAGTGAAATTATGATATTTAATTAAGGTTTTGACACCATAATTAGTGAACACATCATCAACACACATCAACAGCTAGATCACATAATGTACCTTGTACTTTGAGATCTTTCAGCTGGTTTAGTTCAGTTGCAACCAGCTCTGACCTGATACAACAAGACTAAGTACAACCATGTTAGCCGCTTTATGAGGCTAAAGTCAGTATGCTAACATGCTCAAAATGACAATGCTACTATGCTGATGATTAGCAGGTATAAGGTTTTCCATGTTCAACATCTTAGTTTAGTGTGTAAGCATTTGCTAATTTGCTAAAAGTAAAGCTAAGGCTGATGGGAACGCTGTTCATTTTGCAGTATTGGACACATTCAAATTTTGACCTGATGGTGGCACTAGTGGAAAAGTCAGGAGCTCACCAATGGTAGTACAATTTATCCTGTAAGGCTCTTGAATGTCTGAAAATAATTGCATGGCAATCCATCAAATAGTTGCCATCCACAGAGCCAGCATGCTAGCATGGTTAACTGTGGAAACAATCACAGTCACCATCCCTATTCTTGTAATATTTAAAGCAAAGCTACTGTATATTTTAGATGGTAGAATTACAAACTCATTATACTCACACGTTCCTTTAAATCACAGGAAGCACTACCCTTCTTCTACGTCATACAGACATACTCAGCATCGTCTACCCAATATATCATCTCCATCTACAATTTCCCATACCTGCACTGGCTTAACCATATATCTCCCATTTCAACCAGACTTAATTTTCCCATTTTTCTTTGCCTCTCAGCACGGCTTATGCAAGAGGCAGCCCGGTGTTATGGGGGATGGGGTGTCAGAAAAGGCACTGTACCCTTCAACTAACAGGAGAGTATACCTGTCTCTCGCTAAACGATGGCTATAAAGCGATCCTCTCCTTGCGCAGTCTGATGAATATCACAGACCGCTGGACCACTGAGGCTCAGATTTATTCAATTGGCTCCACGTATACAGTAACTGACTTTACTGTGGCAAAAAATAAATCACCTGGCATAAATGTATCTCCACTACATCCTAACCCCTTCTACTGGGACACACGGTCACAGCAGGGAGGATGATATAATTTCTCTGTTGCCGTCTGCTGCAGTGGCTGATGGGACAGAGATGAGTTGTTTCAGACTGATAGAGATGGATTTCATTGGCTGCTTAAGGTCAAACAGAGAAAGTTAACCACAATGAGACTTGTGCAGTATGGTCGCTGAAATGGATTTATGTGCAACAGAAAAATGATTTTGAAGAATGTTTTTATAGAGGAAGTCCAAGAGACACCAGAGCATGCCAGAACTGAAAACACTATCAAGAACCTGCCGCAGTGATCAGAGACAAAATTGAGGTTGGGAATAATGTGAGACACCTTGAAATTAAACAATGCATGCAGTGCAGCGTTTTAACTTGGACAAGGCTACAAATCTGTGAGAATAGGCCAAAATCTGAAAAAGTCCCACCAAGCTGATAAAACATGAAAAATATGTAATTATAACCAGGTGCTTCTGTAAAAAAATGTATTCAGATCACATTATGTTTCTGAATCAGTGGCACACACAGTACAAAGCACACAGGCAATGCTGCATGGTACAGGTGCATATGGCCTGACAGTTAGAAATTAGGTCAGAGTAGGATGAAACATTACCAGAAGGTGTGGCAGGGCCTGGCATCAGTCATGACCAAGCAAATCTGTTCCTCTAAAAGCAAAGTGCTTTGTGTCACAGCACTCTCATGTCCCTGAGTGGGAGGTGCAGAATCACCATTAAGTACCATTAATTAAATTAGCTTGAAGATGTTGACGTTCTGGATACTAAGTGGAATCTTTAGTTTAAAAAACATGTAGTGACGACTCCAAACCTGCCGCAAATAGAGCTGTAACAATTCCAAATTTTGCTGTCCAATTAACTGCCTCAGAAATAATTGTGATTAACAATATAATTGTCTCTTTCAGTCGACACACCAAATCCCAACTAGTTATGGTGCGTTCTTTTTGCCTCACAACTCGTATTTTAAGAGGTCAAAGTCGTAAACACGCCCCCTGACCTCGGATTTACGAGCTCGGAACTCGTACAACCACGAGTACCCCGGGCTAAAAATCCAACATGGCTGCCTCCTGTATCGACAGTTGTGAAAGCTGTAGTAACATAGTTATAAGCACTTCAGTGTTATTTGTGTCACACTAAATCAGTCGTACACGCAGCACTGTCTTCTATCTGTGTTGTAACGCGGTTTGTATGCACAAAAAAACAGCGTATACGTTGTTTAAACTGGCGTTGCTAACGATGGCTAACCGGGCTAGAGCTAATGGAAACAATGAAAATCCGACTTGCAAAAAGAACGCATTCAACTCGTGTGTGACGTCATTCCCAGTTGCGACCTCCGAGGCAAAAAGAACGCACCATTTATTATCCTCCGGACCGCTGCAGTCTCTTTCTTTTTTTTCTTATCCTTTCCGTCAGGTGGCGCACGTGCCCGCTCGTGGTGTGAAGCGCGCGTCCGCGCCACTTTCTGACATGCACTCCAACAACCACGGCTGATATAGATGGCCTTTTGTACACTTTTGCTTTTTGAAGCATGACGGCTAACGTAGCTGCAATACGTACTTTTAACTGCGTGGCGAGAGAAAGTTGATTGCAACGATAGATGGGAGTAATTCTTACACAATGTAGCTTTAAATATCCATACAGTATAAGAGGTAGCACCTCTGCAATAATTTGTGTAAATCATGGTGCATTGTATCCCAACACCACAAGATGTGCATGTAATGAGGATGTTATCTCCAAGTCAAACTGGCCAACATATCCTCAACAACACACTATCTATAAAAAGTGGATAATACATGATTGTGCGATAGCAGGTAAGCAGCACACGCACAAATCCTAGGGTCCTTAACATCAAAACAGCACTGCAGTCTCACTGTGCCTCTATTTCCACTTCAGTGTAGTCATGTTGACAGTTTTTAACAAGTCACAAAACAGCAAGAAAAAAGCTTTGGTGCACAATAATGCAACTTCAATGGCACATGAGCTCCACAATACATTATAATAAAAATGCAGCCCACGGTGTTGAATATTTATTTGAAATTGCAATACTTCAATTTAAATAAAAAATATTTAAAACATGTTTCGTTTTCATATAATATAAACTATATAAATTATAAAAACAATTCAGCTCTATCACTGCAAACAATGTCAGGGGAGTTGGATTTTCTCTCTTGAGGCACTGTAAGAATGAGAGATGCAGAGAGAATAAGAGACAAAAACAGACGTGCAGGCTCATGCACAGAGACAGATACTTTTCATATTATTCCTGTGTATCAGGTGATGATTGAGTCTAAAGAGATACTGATCGACATTAGCTGCGTTATGAACATCAATTTTCTCCACACAGTCTTCTAAAGCAGTCAACTAAAGGTCAAATAATTCAGTCTAAGAACAAACTTTGTTCCTCCGTTAATGGATGCAGCACACACTGCAAACTAACATGACAACTGAGTTTCCCTCGGCACTTAATGATGTGACTTAATGATGCTGTGACAGAAAGAAAAACATCCAAATAGAGAGAGACAAAGAAACTTCATCTCTGAGAGGAATTTACAATTTACTGCATTTTTCTCAATGTGATGTGTGTGATATTCATATATTGTCTGTGTGTGTGCACTCTCCTTTGTTATGATCCAAAATTAAACCATATTTGGAGACAGAACTGGGTCACCCAAATTAGAGGGAAAACAACATGGAATAGTGCAAAACACTATACCCCTCATCTACCACATGCCCTCAAAAGAAAAATCTAAAATTATGGTACTTATATGATGCCACCAGATTTTTTTCAAGGAGACCTACAGGCTATAGACAAATATAAAAGTTTATGAACGTAAGTAGAGAAAGAAAAAAACACTGGATTGTCACAGTAATTTAGTGTTCAGCTCTAGTAGAAAAGGTTAGATTTGTGACCCGTGCTTTTTCTTCCAACGTTCACAAACAGTTCACCCCTCCTCCCAGAGACGTGTAAAAGAGGATGGATTGAAGACCGCCAACCGTTTATCAGCATGAATGTGATTGACCCAGAATAGAAATACGCAAGTAACAAGATGAGAACATTGTTTATTTCTGAGAACCAGAGCTGCATTCCAATTCTCAGAAAACACTATGCCTTAAACATGAGTAGCTGTGTGAAGTTTATTTTTAGAATGAGTGCTTTGACCTTTATTTGTTGGCTTGATAAGATTTCGGAGAGTAAAATGAGGTTCATAACGTGGCTGCTACCGATGATATATAATTATTATTATGATACTTACTATACATTATCTCTTTCTCTAGCTCCTTTGTTTTTGCTCTTTTCTCCCTCTCCATCATGCTATCACTATCACCCCCCATCTCCCTCTCTGACTTTACATTTTTCTTTCCTTCCTTTGTCTTTGCATGCGCTCACTCTCTGCCTATTTGCCTCACTACTCTCTTCTCCTGACTCTCCTCCCCATCTGTCTCTTCTTCTTCTCTGCTTCTGTGCATCTTTCATGGGCAGAAACACTCCGTCACACATGGGAGAGGACCAATTACCGGGGGAGTGTAAGTGCCCTTACCCAGAAAAAGGGACATTTTTACAAACATATTTCTCCAATTCCACTTACTTTCCTAAGGCAACGTTGTTCTTTTGACCACACAAATGCAAATATAAAATTAACAATTCCGTTAGCTCAGATTGTTGTGGAGCTTTTTTGCTTCAACAGGTTAATGAAGCCTGTGTACATACTATATAACTGTTATCCTACAGTAAATGACGCAGCAACAAACTAACTCTTGGGAGTCTCAGACTGTTTATCTGTATAAATAAAACATGTGCAACCACATGTCTGTTATATACAGAGGGACTGACAGCTGTCTATCATCACCTGCTCAAAGATCCTACTTCTCTAAACAGCAGGAGAAGTGCAGTTAAAAACTCCATGAGATGGGAGTAGGGAACAATATATTCAAAAATGTGCCTGGCTGATGGATTGTCACTGGCCAAACAACCAGCAGTCCAGGTACTGACAATCTCTAAAAAGACCAATCACTTTTTGCTCGTCTTTAACCAGGACGTTTTAACATTATTGACAAAATGAAGTCAATTAACCTTTTATTGGATGTCATTTTACATCCTTAACAGTTGAAATCAAATGTAAAATCTAATGAAAAAAAGTGATTTTGTTGAGAACTGTTTTATTAGAAATAGTTGTTTTTTCACTCTCTAAAAGATCAGTCCAAAAGTCTGTGTTATAAATCATCCAACCTCTGTATCTCCAAAAAAAAAGCAGCCATGGATTGTCATACTAATTATACTGCATGAATGAATAGCACAGTATTAAAGGAGATAAATTAGTTTTCTTGGAACACTTTGTCCCCCTCCCTAGGAATACTACTTATGGCATCTTCCATCTTTTATACTCTAACTCCGTCTCTAGTCCTCCCCTCTCCCCTCCTCGCTGTATAATCTTCTCATGCACTCTCACATTGCTGATGAGCATATGAACACACTTCTCTCTTCCTAACCTCTCCTAATGCCCCTCTCTCTCCTTCTCCTCTTTCCTCTTGCTGATGAGCATATGAACACACGTCTTTCTTCTCCTCTGCCGGCTGCTGCTTCCCTCTCTCCATGCTGCTTCAGCTCAGCCCACGGGCAATTTTCACACAAGTCTGATTGAATTCACCACCCTTCCCTTTTTACCCTTCACTGTTCTTTGTTCTTGCTAAGAGAAGGGGATGACACAACAACATCTCACCACCACACACTTACAGTATAGGCATATAAATGGACACTGGCAAATGAAACGCACACACAGGACTGCACGTAGGCATGCAGTCAAGACATTGAGGTCGAGTTGATACTGTACAAGCACGCATGTTCTAATATGGAAGTGAAGAGAGGGGCTCATAGAATATGCACAAGCACCTGAAAAGACACGAATGCTATTGTATGTATGATAAACATACAGGAGCATAAGTATATGGACATAAGGAGATATTTGAGGAAAAAGCATAGTATATATAAACTGTTTTGTAATTAGCAACAACTTAAAAGCATTAACATGAAAATAATTAACGGCAATTTTATTGCTCCATTGATTTATGAAGCAAAAACATCCACTGGTTCCAGCTTATCATGTGAGGATTCACTTCCATTCTCTTTTCTCTTTCTTTCTTTGCTTTTATATTATTCTGCATTGGATATCTAGGGGTTTTGAACTGTGTATGTAAGTGCACAGCTGCAAGCTAAACGCACTTCCAATGAAGGTTGAAGACAGCATTGGAAGTCTTTACAAGAAGCAATTGTGAAACGTGAAAACGGTGTTGAAAAACAATTGGGGATGGGAGGAGAAAATCTGCACAAGTATTTTTGCGTCAATTTTAATTCCGGTGAACTTTGACAAGCAAATTTGTTCCTCTGTCAGAGTACAACCGGTCTCCACACAAGAGGATAGGTTAGCAGACAGTTATGAGACCGGACTCAATTGTATAAATATTCCTTTTACATAAACTGTGAAATACAAGCTAAAGAGCTTGCTAACGGTCAGTTAGCACAGGAGAGCTATTGTGACATGACTAGCGCCAGCCTGTTCGCAGCTGGCTAGTCTTTTAGCGGTTGTTAGAAACCGCTCACTGTCTGAAAGCATCTTTAAAAAGGTGCACTATGAGTTCCTGCATGGTTTCAGCGCAATTTCATTTTTGTCTCAAATCGTAGGCATCTCTCCTTGATGCCTGCCCCCTGAACACACTGAAAAAGCCCGGTCTCGGGAGACAACACAGAGGACGTAAACGTCAAACAAACACTAGGGGCACAGGCTGCGCACCAAATACAACAAACCACGTTCCAGCCAATCACCGACAAGATGGTTGGGGGAGGGGGTTAGTGACAGTTCGTCAGTTAGTCATGACAGTTATGGAAACATGGGGGGAGGGGCAAGCTTGCTCTGTTTTGTTTGGTATTTACTTGGAACGTCAACAGAAGTGACGTCATGCAGGAACTCAAAGTACACCTTTAAAGTGAAACTGCTTTATAAAATGGTTGCTACTAGCAAAAGAAAGTTTAACTGAAACCAAACTGCTGGCGGCACAACAGTCACGTTGGGGTCTGGGAAATTCAACTATTTTTTAAAATGTTCGGACTTTTTTTATAGACTAAACAATTAAACAATTAATCAAAAAACAATAAACAGAGAAATCGGTAATGCACCCGTAAGGTATCGACAAATAGCCATATAGGTTTGGTTAATCACAGACGGACATGCACATCTGCAGTATTGTAATGGCCTCTTCCGTGAGAGCCATTTGGCCTGGCCCGGAGCGTGTGACGGTGAATGATGAAAGAGCAGCAAAAGGAGCGGGTAGACCTGATTGAACAATACGTTAAACCTGGGGACTGTTTCCATAAAGACTGACCATGATCCTTCTAGGGCCCCAAGAAAACACAAACATATAGAGTACACACACCATCAAAACAACAGGAGGTTATTAATAGTCAGGTGTTGCTCCAGTTCTGCTCCAAGCACTTCACCAGTAAACTGCATCCCGCAAGGAGCCATAATCAGCACCCGCTCCTCAGCAATCATTTACAGCGGCAACAGCTGCCCAATGTCCTCTGGTCAAACTGGATCCACTATCTCGTAATAGTCTCCCACACTGTATCCCGGTTGATTTAAGTCTCTGCAGCAGCGACAGACCTTCAATCTGTCGGTTTTATCATTCTGATAGAGCAGCAGGCCCAGAGGAAAAGATTCTAATGGGGGAGGGGGATCAGGTAGCTATAAATCTCGCTCTCAGGGACCCTTCACAGCAAGCACACAAGTGAGTCTTGTGATGGATAACTGCGCCAGGGTAAAGGGTATTGATATGTCCCGTCAGGAAACTGAGTCGGTGTGCTCCATCTCATAAGAAAGATGGTGTACGGTAAACGGTAAGAAAGTCCAAATGCAAAGAAAAGGACAGCAGTCACCTGAGCAAAACTTAGTGAGCAACAAAGATGGATGGAAACACTAATAACAAAAACTAAAATGTCTTCGGTGAGGCGAGAGGAAGAAATTATAGCGAAAAAAGAAGGTGATTAAAGTTGCTCTCACTTGTTGGATTTGGTTCAAACTGACTGACACATTTCCGTTTACATGTTGGCTCAATCAAATTCAGGTATGCTAAACTAATAAAAACCCATCTTGCAATTGTGAACTGTTAAGAAGGCTATCTTCCAATCTTTATTAGCAGAGGCGTGTTGAGCTTGTGGCCTCCTCTGTGTATTTTCGCTGTTCCCCAATAAAGGGTGAGTAAAATGTAGCAACCACACAACTAAGTAATATTTCTTTGTCACTATTTATGACATAAAGTCCAGCTCCAGTCACAAAAGTTGCTAACACAAATGTTCAAAACGGCAAGATAAGAGCAAATGGATAATACACTCTTTCTTTGCACACTCTCACATTCATATTAGAAAATGTCATTATCGATGCCATATAAAGAGATTTCCATGGACCAGTGAATAAAATAGAAGAACAATTTCTGCATGGCATTAATGGCACGCACATGTGGAATGATGGATTCAACAATATATTCTGCTCCAGCAATGTATTCATATTTCACTCATCCAGCAGTGGTGGACAATTTAATGCAGCTCTCCTCTCAACTCACTCGGCCTGCAAATCAATGTCCATTAAACCGACTCGAGTGTTCATATGTCACTGGATCCTCTCTCCATTAATTCTGCTTCTGCACAGATTTCAGCCTCTTCGACTGTGCCGTTGAAAACACCAAAACTGCAGCGTATGGTGAGCATACACTCCAGGAGGCTGCTACAGGCGGCTGTTCATTACGGTGACACATTGACCTCCAGTGACTTCGCAATTCACTGATAATGAACTGGACCATTTGTGCTGTGTGGTTGTGGCAGGCAATTTTCAAACCTGTATTTATCCAGCCAAGGTTCACAGGGTATTCATACTTCTTTTTCTGGCAAGGCCACGCTTCACGCTAATAAAGTTTCACAGCTTCACACCTGGTAGGTGTCCATGGTCACCACAGGCCTTTACACAGTGCAGCGGAGCAGCTTTACTGCGGCTCCTCCAAGGTCCAACAATGGTAGTTCAAAGAAGAGAAAACGTAATTCTGATTCACTTAGCTTCCCAAATGATTTAACCAAATGACCTTCCGGTTCTTGGCTTCCTTTCCTGTGCCTCTGAGTATTATCACTTTAATACTTTCATAGTGGGAACAATAATGCAATGAGAGCCGATTTTAAGCAACGTATACTTTTGGCTGATTATTTACAGCATTTTTAGTTTTAATTTCTTTTTAAAGAAATCTTTTTAGCTTACATAAGATGAAATTTTCATTTTCTCAACAATTGGAAGAATTGTAACGCCTTTAGCAGAGCACATAACAGAATTTAGCTCTGCAAGGTTGTGTTACTTAAATTGTTATTCTAGCTACAAATATAAAATCAGCTTGAAACTGGCTAAAGAAAAACTGTGAAATTCTATTGAAACTGCATAAGATGCTAAAATCAAAAAAAATATATATTACATATTACATACCCAGCAACTTATGTGCTTGTCAAAACCGGGTCTTGTTTACTGTCCAAATTCCACTTTTAATATATAATAAAAAGAAAAAAAAATTCCAGCAATGAACCCTATGTATTCTGTAAAGCAAGAGACATTGTTTTGGTTGAAAACCCTGCAACATGAAAATGCTTATGTAAAACTGTACAAGATAATTTTATGCGGGCACTGTGCGTGACACAATACAATACGCACACATGCAGTCACACTTAGAGGATGCATGTTCATCATTCAAAGTGCTGGGCTGTTTGGAGATAAAGAAAGCAGCAGAGCTCACCAGAATAGAGCAATAACAGACATCTATTAATCTTACCTCCTCTCCTGTCAGGTAGTACGCCGACAGCAACCCTCCAACGTAACGGATGTTCACCTCAAAGAGTGACGCCTCGCCGTTCTGTTGAACCAAGAGAGAGAGATCAAATTGTCAAATGTCATATTATTCAGCCAAGGCCTTGGTCAGCGGTAAAGCAGCACAGTGAAGTTTATGGAAAATAATAATGCAGCGTAGTCATCATAAACAGTTGTGATTACTAAGGGTGTGGGTTATTTAGAGTAAATGCATGTAATAACTAATATAGCTGGTAGATTAATTGGCCTTAGAGACCTATTGGGCAGTACAGATGTGTAGATAAATACTGTATTTTACATCACACACTGTAAGCTGTGAAGTATCTATGAATCATGGGTATGATACTGTAAAACATTTTTAACACGATTCATTGACCAGAGACAAATCTGGTGCACAGTTCTTAGATGTATAGGAGGAGTAACAATAGACATAAAATCTTTTAGACTTATTTCACAAGAACCAGAGGTGCCAAGTGATAGATTACATCTTTGATTAAACCTGTGTAGAGAACAGAAAAAAAACACATTTCTTCTAAGAAAAGCCTCCACATGGTGTTATTCTGGTTAAGGAGCAGTTCTTTTTCAGGCAGTGGATTTACACAAGGCTTAACAGCTACTCTGGACAAGTCTGCTGATGTTGCATGATGACAGCTTTTGCACTAGCATACCATGTATGTTGTAAAAGTTGGTGTTAGTAATGGAAAGTAATGTCACAATACCAAACATATAATGCGTAGTTTAACTGACAAACAGTAACCTACATGTCAGGGAGGAAACAACCTCATCAGATTTTTACTTGACAAATTATTGAAACAACTTTTTCCAGACATTTCCTATTCTACGGTTATTGTCATATACTGTATGCTTTCGTTACTTAAAGGATACAGTTGGCAATACTCCAATATTTGTCTTATTTTCAACAGATACCATTGCAGGACCAACAAAAACTGTGTTAGTGTGTCTCTCAATACTTTCCAACTTCCAGAGCCAATGTGTTCCTAGATGTAAGATAAGATAAGATAAGCCTTTATTGTCTCCATTTGGAGAAATTTGTCTTGGGCAGTCGAGAGAACAGAAAAAGGCAACACATCGCACATAGACAACAAACATAGAGTAAACATGCATAAAACATAAGCATACATTATCTCATCCAATGCGTTCAACAGCTGATAAACCTTACACATAGTACATACAAAACGTGTACATGTGTACTACTAAAAAGGGCTAAATTATCTTCTTTAATAGCTGGACACTGTAGTTTTCAGCCAACATTACTCAAACAATTGTGCAATTGTCACAGGAACTTTAGTTTTTACAGCAGCACATCGGTGTATGATAAAATAAACTACAGTGTCCATGTTCATCGTAATGAAGGAACACATCATGGAATGCAACTGTGCGGCATGTTCAAATTTTTCTGGACATCAATGGACGTCTATGGCAAAGACATGTAAGCTTTATCAGACTTACAGACAATACTCATCAGTAAGACCAATTTCTTTGTTGGCTTTGCTTTTTTCATGCGATTTGTTGACAATAAGAAAAATAAAGATCATATTATAATTTAGTCAATAATAATAAAAACAAACTCATCAGACAACCCTACAGACTAAAGTTACACATTTTTAAAGACAATCTTTGCCATATATATGTTGGCATTATTTACACATAGGCAAGTCTGCAGCGGATCCCCATGACAACACCAGATGTGGTTGCTAGGAGATGATGTGAAATAACTACAAAAACCTCCACTGATTGGCTGATCGATTAACCTCATTATCCCTCATTAGGAAATTGTAGTGTACTCATAAGTCTGTGACTGAATAGTACAAGAATGATAACAAGCCATGGAAGCAGTGCACGTTTAGCATCAGCATTCATTATGGGTGGAAGAGTACACAGAAGTCACAGTTCGGTTCATACCTCGGTTCAGACATCATGGTTCGGTACAATGGAGGGAAAAGCCAAACAAAAATGCAGAAGGCAATTTTTTTTTATTGTGCATGTCTCAGGCTGTATCACCTAGTGTCATCCAGTCTCTCCCCTGAGCTAGCTGCAACAGCCTGAAGTATATAAAGTAAGATGTAAACAGTAAACAATAAGTACCCCACATCATCTCCAGACTCCATCTGGAACTTGTAAACAAAATAAGACAATCAGCTAGTAGTGTGATATGGGAGACAAGCTCTGCTCTCATATGTGAATGCACAGAGCAGCTAACGGCGGCGCTAAGAGCTAACAACAGAGCTAACAGTGAAGCTAACGGGCCTGGAGGCCATTTGTGGTTGAGGCAAGATGGGATACAGCTACGTCCGTGTTTGGTTGTATATGGAAGGGACTAATTTTCTTCGTGTGGACCAACTCAACATGTAGGCGGAGCTCGGGACCTTCAGAGCTAAGGGGGGGTTACAGATAAGGTGTCCCTAAAGACATGCGTAGCTAACAGTAGTTCCGCATTACATTAATTCATTTGCACGCAAGTTTTTTTAATATTTTTATACCGTGTCTTCTCCGTGTAAATTCATGTACCAAACTGAGACGCCCGTACCGTTTAGGTTCAATACGACTACATGTTCAGCATCTGTGGGAATACAACTGGTGAACTTCTGCTTATGAGGCAGTCCCTCTGATCTCCCATGCTCCCCTTCTTCTCTTTGTACACCCGTTAATGGAGATTCCCTTTCCAAAGAAATCAACATAATCAACTAGAGCCAGGACAGTCTCACAAAGTCAGGTCAGAAAGTCAAAGCCATGCAATTGTATTTCCCAGTGTTTTGTCTGAGGTTTCTGCAGGGCAATATCAATTAATGGAGAGGTTTAGGTTTACTGGTTGTACATTTTTAAAATGTAATCTGATGCTCCTGTTCTTGGTCTCGATGGTAAACAAATAAATGTCATAAATAAATAATGAACCATCTTCCTCACACTATCTGTGAATAAGCAGAAATTCAATTAAACAAATTTAAGACCAGTTTGGGTTTCTCAGAGTTTTAAATTTGTGTGGCGCAATTGAACCATTAGTTTACTGAGTGTACGGCATCATAGAGTCCCATCGAAGCCCCCATGCTTTACCTTTGTTTTGTTTACAAAACTTACTCACGGGGAAGGCAAAATGTTGCCACACCGGTGACTTCAGGGAAGCAGGAGGATTTTCTGTTGTTTCTCCGTCATCGCCAGCAGTGGCCATGGTGTCTGGAATAGTCAAGCTACGAGCTACCGGTAAGCTAACGTTAGCCTGTGTCTTTAGCTGCATGTTACCAGCCGGTAAGCTACGCTGTCCGCGGGTACAGGAGCACAGCAACACAGTAGCTTACTCCAGCGATCACTACAATTATCAATGTTAACAAGCACAATTTTTTGGATACTCTTTCACTATTTCACCTCAGTCATAAAATTGTATATTTATTGTAGTTTTTTTTGAAATTCTACAGAAATAACTAATATTTTCAAGGAGAGGAATCTGTTTGCCAACATTAAATATATTTTGGCTACTTCTTTTCTACATGAAATAAGAGGTAACACTGCATGTGTCTAAATATGTCACCATAATTATTGCCTCTTACGCTAGCTCAAGGTTGAAGCGGTCTAGTACTCATTGGCTTGGAGACACGTTGAGAAGGAAATTGCTATCTCAAGTGTGGCTGATAAGGAAATTGTAATTGGGTGCCAGAGAGGGCCATTAGCTATACTCTTAGGAATAGCATGGAGATGGGAAGTCACTGGCATTTGTTCAAGGGTATCATTTATCTCCATTTGTAAATCTTATCTTTAAAATATGTATTTACCTTTTTGTATCCTCATACTTAACATAAATCAATACTTGGCATCAATAATCACCAAATGTGTTTTTCTTTCAAATTGACATTAGATGCTGTCAGCAAAATATTACTACAAAGATTTCTCCACATCACCAACTTGGCAACTAACACATTTTGACAAATTGTGCTCTTTTTTTAGAATAGTTTGGAAAATATGCATATTCACTATTTTGCTATGAGATGAAAACATCAGTACCTCTCTCATGTCTGCTCAGTAAATATAAACCTACAGCCAGCAGCCATTATCTTAGCTTAGCATAAAGACGATCACTTTTACATTGTTTTTTGTCTGTTTTCAACAAACGAGATATAAGCTAAGCTAACTACTGCTGGCTCCAGCATTATATTCACTGTGCAGATGTGAAAGTAGTATCAATCTTCTCATCTAACTCCCTCCAAAAATGTGAATAAGCATATTACCCACCCACAATGTCAAACTATTCCTTTAACATGCATTGTGCCTGTCATGTGTTATGTAACTCTATAAATCAGGTAATAACTGTAGGGCTGTTGTACAACCAAGGAGCTGGCTCCATCCCTGAAGTCAGCACACTGGTGACATTTCTTGAGACAAAGCACTGATGCCTCTGGCAGGCCGGTCGGCCAAGCTGAGCTGTCTTGCCAACCCTGAAATGAGTGGCCCATTCAGTAATGGCAATACGATGGCAGTGATTAGGGATGGAGTGTCTATTTATCATCGGGGACAGTGGCACTCAGCAAGACAGGCATGAGGTACAGTGAGGTAGGACAAGTAATGCTGACAAAGGTTTTGCTAATCAGTCTTTTACTTCATAATACAGGCCCAATAAATCACTCTGCAAGCTTTGTATAAAACTCCCATTCATACCAATGCACTGACAATCCAACAAAGTGCATTTAGATATAAAACAAGCCTACAGGCACACTTTTTCTATAAAGGGTTTTTTGTTGATTTTTACATTTTGATTTATGTATGATGTACATGATGTATTTTTTTCCAGGAACAACCAACACATCGTTTCAGTGCAAATGGGGCAACTGCTCAGATTTGTATCTCCATTAAATCAACTAAAAAAGCAAGCCCTGGGGCTCAGGAAAGGCTCATTTGGGTAATAAATAATTTCTTTCCATAATTCTAATAAAGTTATGACAAAAAGGTGAAAACTAAAATAAATTTAATTTCGATTTCAGTGATTAATTAACTTCCTCAAAATTGTATGGGAAAATGGATACTTTGATCTGGCTGCAAAAAAAAAAAAATCAACGTACAGCAGATCAAAGACAATTATGGGAAATGTCAACACGAATAATTAAGTTTCATTCATTGTGCTCTTGCTTTGCAATTTTTCCCTCTTGAGCCTGAATGTGACTGGTGGTGTTGTCTCGCTTTTATACATTTCATTTATAGGATTACACTTTCTAGCAAATAAATGGCTAGATGAATCAGAAGGAAATCAAGCGATTACTTAATTCACAACTATCCCAAAAAAAAAGCAACTGTAAATGTAATCAATTCCCAATAAGACACTACATACTGCAGCAGAGTTCAACTTAACTTTGATGCTGTTTCTCGAGGCACGTTGAAGCATGGTGCAGCAAGCACGACAAAGAAATCAAGTATGGTGAATAACACCTGTTTTACTCTTTTTTTTCTTGTCTCTCTTCACGGTGCTCAAGCTGAGGACCTAATTAGGAGACAATACAAAGTTGTCAGAGTAAACACAGGAGCTCTTTCCACCTTGGCCACCAAGATGAAACTCTTGTTCAAACCTTGAGCCTGCTGCAAAAGAAGGCGGAAAAACAAGACTTTCTGAAGGATGATTACTCGACAGCAAGAACAAATCTGCATTGCAGTGTTTCAGCTTTAAAATCCAAACGACTTCTTATGAAACATATTAGTAATGAAGCTCTCTGATTGTTACGTTTATGGGCACCTTTACCTGACCTGTTTGGTTTGGTTAAACAAACCCTGTTTTGTTTGCCTGGTTAGTACAGTCTGTTTGGTGTGAAAGGCGTAAATCAAACCCTGGTGCAGACCAAACAACTCGAGCGACGCCACTTCCAAGCCGACTCTGGTTCGGTTTGTTTGTGGTGTAAAAGAAAAATGACCAACCACAGGCTTAGCTTGATTTTTAAAAACTAAACTACTAATACATCCGTGGATCGTTCAAGAAAACAGTTAAACGCAGTTAAAACTGTGGTGTGCTGTGCTTGTGTCCTGCACACGATGCATTATTTTCGTCCTGTTTGTCATAATTCATAACATGCGGCTTATTTGCAGTCAAACAGCTTATAAACAGTTATTTCTTCGTGAGCTCTTGTGACTCAAGAGAACATACATATACACATTACAAGTATTAAAGTTCTGCATGACCTGCTGTAAGTCACCGGCATTAGATTTCCCTTTGTGTGTCCTAATGATGCAGGATGACATCAGCAAAATTGTCAAATCAATACTTACCCGTCAGTCTGTATAAATTCCATGTTTTCTCCGCTTGGTTCATTTGTAAAGTCAGAGTAAACACGAGCCAAACAAAAAAAAAAAGAAATAAAGAAAAAACGAAATTCCCATCCAGTCCGGACCAAATTCACCAAACTACAGGTAAGGTGTGGAAGCGCCCTTTGTTATAATTTCCAAAAGAGTAAGTAGATCACTTGAACGAAAACAGTCTCAAACTACACAGGCAACTGGATACTGCGTTTAAGAATGCTTCAAGTATTTAAAATATGCATGATACTAGAAGAAAAATTAGCATTTTAATTGTTTAACACAATGTTAATTGTTTTGCAGGAGGAGCCACTGCAGAAAAGAATATTAATTAATGAGTGTAATGACTCATTGGTTGCTGTTGTACCTTGTAGGTGTTCTGCTTCACCAGCACCATGCAATGTTCCTGACGACGTTTGATACTGGGTTCTCTGTTGATGAGTATTAAACAGCCATGGCAGATAGCCGTCAGACTCAGCCCAGATTTGCATGGGACATGAGCCTGATTGGCATGGCCGCCGTGCTGCTGTGTGCCAAGAAACTGAGTAGACTGTTGCCCAGTGGTGTGTCCTGCTCAGACGCTAATGTAATGATTTACTGCTAATAAAGAGGCATCATTGTCACTGGGCAGATGACTCTCTGCATCACAGTGATCCAGGTTTTGACTGGCAACCACATTTCAAAAGCCAAATTAGACTGATGTGACAGAAAAAAATGATCCGATGAGCCAAGGACAAAATTAAGCAGATGATGGCCTCTTCTATCAGAGCTGGTGATTCATACTTACTGGCTGTTTTTTTAATGTAACATTGCTAATTAACATGGAGAAATCATGAAAGGGGCCAATTAGACCCTGCTACTCTAATCTGTCAGTTTAGCATGCTGCAAACTCAAAGCTGCTGCCTTTGCTTAAAGGAGTTTCCCCAAGGCTGCTCGTCTCCACCCAGCTACTTTCACGACAGAAAGCAGTGGCTGCTTTTTCTTTCTTTCTTTTTTCATAGTAAAGTAATTATGGTCTTGATCAGCGTCCAAGCTGTGAGAGCAGTCTCCAACATTAGCGTTAATGACCACTAACCTCTGGAGCACGCTAAACAGCTTTATCTGATGGAAAGGGAGTTCTTAACTTCATGCCAATAATAAAGGGGGACCTCACAAATGATGAGCCCACACAGCTCAATATTAAGGTGGGTGACATCAAGCTAGCAATAAAGAGTGAGTGATAATAAGAACATTACAGTATATTATTTAAAAAAAAAAGTTTTATCAGAGTTGTAACAGACTACAAAGCTACAGAGTGTGGTTACATCATTGTGTCTATGGATATTTGCATTTTCAAGATTGCTTTAAACGTTATACAACTGCTGTTTTGAGGTCTATCCAATAGAGTTAATGATGTTTTTCAATAGACATCTACAGTAGCATTACAGTATATTAGCATCTTCCAAGAGACTGACGTACCCATTTCATTGTATTTCTCTTCTTTGAGCTCACCCTACTCAGAATAGATACATTATTCAACCAATTTAAAAAAATAGTTAATGTTGGCTTCAGTGATAAGATCCTTTTTTAAAGAACAATCAAAACATCAGTGAGTCATGTCTCTATTTCTGAAGCCTTTATTCATGCCAGTAATTTGAAATGCAGAGACTTTTTTTTAAATAGCATTTTAACTGACAGTCACGATACATCACGTTATTTTTCTTTGACTTGATTGCTCCACTCTTGTTACATTCCCATGATGCATCGTTGCAAGTTGGGGGTTGATGCTTCGCTTCAGTGAACACATATTCCCATCCCATACCAATAAACCCTGACTAAATGTTTCCGAGCAGAGAGGCATTAAGATGAACCATTGGCTAATGGTTTGAATCTCATCAGGTAATACTAATTTACATTGTATTTCTTTGTTAACACGTATCTTTTAAAATCTGGTAATTAATCAGTGGCTGACGTCTCCTTAAACATCATCAAATAGATACGTACACACCTAGGAGAGAATGAAAACATCTCCACTAAATGGATCAAATTGTAAATGAACAGCCTGGTAAATAATTAATCAAATATGCAAGGTTGATAAATTATAGCTGAATTACAACCCAGCCCATCATCCCTCCATCTTTTCCCCTCACATCTTCTGAATCCCAGAACATTTGTCTATCTGCTTCGGTCTACTTTCAGAGCTAGTATTCGTCTTTTGATGCTCTCTCTATGTGCATCCACACACACACACACACACACACACACACACACACACACACACACACACACACACACACACACACACACACACACACACACACACACACACACACACACACACACCCCTACCTTTGCTTTCTCCTGGGGGATGCAGCAGCTCCGCACGGAGTCCTCTATGATAATGTTCGGGTCCCGTGGGACTTTGCTACGCTCTCACTCTGCCATTATTATTCACCCCGCTGCAGTCCATCTTCCCTCTTCCTGACTGTGTGCGTAACTGTCTGCCTCTGTTTCTCATCATATGCCTCCCACTGTATCTGGCCTTGCTGACTGAGCCACATCCTTCACTTTGTCTGAGCGGCACTGGAGGCTACTTGCTCCCAAACTGCCGACAAGAAAAAAAAAATAAAAGAGGCACTTACGGCGCTGCTTAATGTTCCACTGTATCCAGGTTGATACATGAAACACTCTGTTATGTAGATGAGGTCATTAACTGGGCTAATTAATGCATCAATTATGATTTTTTTGTTTGTTTTCATACAACTTCATTGGTAATAGATGGAAACTTGAGTGATGAATATATATATAATATGAATATTCGCCATCAATTATTTTGCTGATTTATGCAGGACGGAGCTTCACAATGTAATAAAATTATTTTCTTAACAGAGGGTTGTTGTGGTGAATCTAGGAAGTTCCCATTGTGTCTGGTTTTTAAGTAACTGTTTTAGGGCTGAACTAAATATTTTCATTATAAATGTGTAGGTATTATTTTCCTCCATTAGTCGCTATACTTTAGTTCCAGGTAAGATCTTTAAATAGAGTGTTTTGCTCTTCAACTCCTGAGGCAAATATCTGGCTCTTTAGCTGCTAAATTCTTACAGTATGTTCAACAAATAGTCACTAACTTTGCATATCTGCTGTTTGGTGATGCACATGTAGTGTACAGTCACTGCTTTTTTGCTTAAAACAGCTGCCTGCTGCGGCCTGAAGCAGTAAGAGTAAAGCAAAACGGTAGGCCATAAAATCAAAACAATGAGCTGAAAGTCACTGCTCCGTAGAGCTGAGGGGAAATGCAGAGTTGGGCAAAGATTCATCCCCATGAGTGACCCCATTCACAATACAGTCATTGATTAATTGTTAATATAAAATATTTATGATAGCAGCGTCAAGTGTTACACTTTACCATAGCACTACCAAGTTGCTATTGCCCATTTGCCACATTTTATCAGTTTTTATGTTGCAACTTAATAGCTTTTTAAATAAAAATCTTAGTCACAAGGTCAACAAACAATACTCAAGACATTTTCACATCAACACATCATTAAGCATCGTCTCTCATGTCTCTCACAGGGAGAAAGTGCATTTATTATATAAAAACGTGTGGGTAAATATCCGTAATGATGAACCACCCATGCAAAATATCCTTTGCCCTACACATCCTGAGACAGAATGTCAGCTCAGCTTGACCTCAGCTCCGGGGCATGGTGTCTTCAGTGAAGCATCTCACAGCACTGTAAAATGACACAGTTTTACTTCAAACGCCTGCATGACTGTCTCGACTTGGGTCTCGTTTAGCGCAGACAGGAGGTCATTGATGGTCAAAAAACAGCTCTGCAGAAGTGTAAACAACCTTGCTCCGGGTCTTCTTGTTACCAACTGATGTCATGCTATCTTATCAAATGTGAGCACACATTTAAAAAACGAGTCATTAACAACTGATCCAAAACAGACTAATTTACAATCTCAGAGACACAAAATATGGACGAGAATGACTAGACACTGAGTATATGCCTTAAAAACGTTAAAAAGCATCATGGACATTAGGGATGGGCGATATGGCCTAAAATCCATATTGCGTTATATACATTGCAGCCTCTTGTGATAACGATATATATCACGATATATAAATTATAATAGAACCATTTCAGACCAGGTTACATAGACCCTAAGGAAAGCCAAACTGCTAAATGTATATTTTTTTTAAAGAGAAAGAAACTTAGTATGTAGTTTTGAGAACATTTATTGTGCAAAACTGTAATTATACAACATAATGTTGCAGATAAATGAAATTCAAGTACACTACTTACAGAGCTTAAAGTATTGTGTTTCTTTCCTTTAGTGCAAACTAAAAAGGTACTACACTTAGTTAGTTTAAGTCCTTGGTTCTTAAGTGCCTCCCAAGATGCAGAGAACAGGAAAAACTGGTGTCTGTTTAGTTAAGGAACATTGTACTGAAAATACTTTCAGTATTAGGCAAAGATACACAGATACTTTAAATAAAAACATATTTCAAACAAAGTTTGTTACCTGCGGCCTAATGTAACGCATTTGAGCACACTTGCACACACTTTTACACGCGCGCTCCGTATGTTCAGTGGTGAAGTACAACGTCTGCAAACACCGGCTGCTAAGATTCAAATCGTCCGTTATATAGTGAATTGTCAGGCTGGTGAACGGCTCCATGGTACGGCTCTACCACAGGTCCGTTGTAGCGGCTTAAATCTAAGTCCAAATAATGGATGTTGCACCGGTCTTTTTCACCAGCTCCTCCGTTTCGCTTTCAGCCATGTTTACTCAAGATGACAATGATGCGTTGCAGCCGGTCGCAGCTCGTGGCTCTAAACTTCACGGGTAGATTGCGCCATCAACATGAATTATCGATAGATAATTAAAATCTCTATTGTAGGCCAATTTTATATTGCATATCGTCTCTATCGCCAATCCTAACGGACATAAGTCAAAATTCTGAATATGTATGGTTGCTCAAATTATTTTAGGATAACAACCTACACATGCACTATATATTTGCCTGAGGCATATGCACAGTTGAACTCAGTCAATGTTTTTCTTCAACAATTATGTTAGAAATAGTTACCAGTATTCTCTATTTCCAGCGGTGTTATGCATGTGTCATGGTTACACACAAACACACACACACACACACACACACACACACACACACACACACACACACACACACACACACACACACATACAGTATTCTTCAGTAGTTGGTGAGATGCTGCCAGCAATCTCTGAGACAATTTGATGAAGTTCCTCCTCCCAAGTCTACTCTCTCACCAAACTTTCACTCCTCTGTGAAAGGAGTGTGTCTTGTGTGAAGTCTGAGAGCAAACAGTCTATCTGAACTGGCAGCTCAGACTCTCTCAGGCCTCTGGGCCCAGCATTCTTTTGAGGATGAACAGATTAACATCAACAGCAATGAGCGATGTATCTGCGTTCATTCTACCAAAAAGTCAATTACATCTGGATTATAACAGCACTGATATAAATACACTTCAGTAGATTTCTAATGCTTTATCTCGCTGCAAAATGTATTTGACTGTAATGAAATTGAGACTTCAAGCCTTGTACTGCATACAGACATCTCAAGCTGACAGAGGTGTTGTACAGAGAGATTTGAGGAATTGTTTTTCTCCTCTGAGATGTTGCACTGAGATATGTGCTTCTGACAATGTACAACTTCCAACACAGTTTCAAGAAAATACTACAATATTCTGCTTCATTCTGCTACTGGCACAGCCTGTCACACACTGGGTTTTTCTTCACATTTCAGCGCTGTCAAGCTCACAGCAAGTGACCACAACACCAAATGAGTGCAGGCAAAAAACAACCCAAAGCAAACAAGAGCCTACAGCCATTTGAGCTGTGCTTAAGCACAGTGGTGTTTTGAGCTAAATGCTAACATGGTCACAATGCTAACATGCTGATGTTTAGCGGGTAAAATTTTGACCACGTTCAACGCCTTGATTTAGCATGTCAGCATGCAAATGTTTGCTAATTACCACTAAATACAATGTATAGCTAAGGATGATGAGATGTAAATATTTTTGCATGTATTGGGACACATTTTGACCTGATGATGGAAAGTATACAGTTTATGGACATTAGGATGCATCCTCTGGAGATCATTAATGCTCGTACAAAATGTCAAGGCAACCATCCAAAAGGTGTTGACATATTTCAGCCTGAAACAAAGTGGACCAAACAACCACCACGTTGATAGTGTGGCTAAAAACTGTCTACCCGGGCCAGCGACACGTTGCTTATGCATCCATACTAGTGAATTACTCACGTGTAGAACAATGCAGCACTGTCATGACAGAAAAAAAACACACACACTTTTTTTTTGTTTCTCGTAATGACACCCACGAGACTTCACACTCACTTAAGTCTCGCCCAAGATGTGGAATTATAGCCCTGATTGTGCTAATTATCCAGTCACTGTGCCATCCTGGTGTGGCTCAGGAGATTTTCACTGTGGGGTGTCAGGAGTTATTGCCAATGCATGTTGACAAACACACACACACACACACACACACACACACACACACACACACACACACACACACACACACACACACACACACACACACACACACACACAAAAAGCAATTGTAAAATCACATTATGAGAAAGATGTGTATACTGAATATGTAACAAGAACAAAGCCTTTGAGTCCCATGGTGCACCTGTACTGTAGCCTACAGGCTAAACCATTCTGTGTCCAACATCAAGTTGGAAAATACTTCACTCATAAATTATACATTCATTTCATGAAATAACCATTCAGTGAGAATACAGCTTCAAAAAGCCATCAGCAAAACAGCATCAACAAAACCCATTAAAAACAGCAACATACAATTATTTTCATTAAGAATGAATCTGCCAATTGGACTCTTGATCCTCCGTAGCGGGGGCACTTTTCAGCCGGGGAGTTTCAGGCCCAAGACCGGCCCACTTTTTCCATGGTGGTGGAAATTGGAAAAATGAAGCCACAGTTCAGCTCTTACTATTCTGTAGTTTTTATTAATACCATTATCATTTTATCTTCATGGGTATCATATTGTGGTGATTTACTCCTTTACTACACCCACTTATGAACAAACAATGCATATTGGTTTATCATATACTGTCATATACTGCTCTTTCTTACATTAAATAGCTTTAATTCATATTGTTTACTCTGGTATCCTCTCTACCTGTCCCTGTAGTCATGGCTTCCTCATTGCAAATTTGATCATTTTCAGCGGGGGACTGGCTTATCTGCTGCTCAGAAGCTACAAAAAAATAAGTAACATTTTACTGCATACACAGATCAAGCCTGAGTTTTGTTATCAATATTTGCATAATATTTGCAAAGTCTATAAATTGCCATATATTGGGTGATACAAAAAGGCTAATATTTTAATTTAATTTAATATTTAACACTACCACGGTACTATTAGTTGAATAATTGCGTTGCTAATGCTAATCATTAGGCCTATATCTCTCTTTACCAGTTTCCACTTGTGTTTGTCCTCTTGAAAATAAATCAGTAAGCTTGGCACATTTAGCAACATCCTCCTCCAATGCCTTTCTTTTTTTCAACCTGGCTTTTTCAGCCCCTCCTGGCCTCTTCCTCCCATCCATCCTCCTTGACGCGTAACGTTACGGTGGGGCCGGCCCAGCTATCAGTAGCCTGAGAAAAACATTTTGGAAAAGACGGGCTATGGACCCAACCAACTCTATTTGGGAGGGGAGGGGAGAACTCCCTCACATGGTACAACCCATGCAGAGGCTGCGGTATCAGAATGCGGAATGTGTGTAGCCTACTTTAAGAGAAGATAGACTAACGTGACAAAGGTCAACAACAAAAAATCCTCGGCCGGCCCAAAAGTGAAGCGGCCCACCGGGAATTCTCCCGATTACCCACCCCGGGCCTTGTCTTGATTGAGCCATTCAACATCTGCTCCATAAAATGCTTAAAATGTTAAAAAAAATAGAAGTATAAAATAATAAAAACTCCTTCACAATTTCCCAAAGTTGTCATATTTAAATTATTTATTTTGTCTAAGCAACAGTTGAAAGACTAAAGACAAGTTGATAGAAACCAGTACATTTTTGCCATTGCTTATAAATAAGATGACGCAATCAATTAAATAGCTCCCAATTCTAATTGGACTAATCAATTATTGACTAATAACAATAATAATAATAATACTACTAATAATAATAATAATAGCAGAACATTAGACAATATTTCTTATCTTTCTCAATATATACATTTTGTAATGATTAACCAATAAGCCTTGCTGGTAGCTAATAATTACAGTTGCATCTCTACGTCTATGAGTGAATGACCGCAGGCCTAAGAGTGGCACCCTATAATAGGAGCTTGTAGTGTTCTGGGATAAAAATAACGGTGCCTTGTGTTGTCATTTCTTCCTTCATGCAGCATGTGGCTGGATTAAGTCCTCCATGGACCGTCGAGTGAGTGATCTCAGAGGTCTCATGACCTGTAATGACTCAGGTAATGTGTGTTTTGTCCCCTTCCTCTGTGGGTGTTTTAGTCTGTTATAACTTAAAACCCATTTTTTTCCCTCTTCAAATCCAATAAAACATCCATAATACAAATGTAGAGAACAAATACTGAGGTTGGATCTGTGCAAAAACAACACCTCTTCACAGAACCCATATCCATCAACAAAAACAATCACAACACCATAACAAGAGATCTGGCCATGCCTATATGGGTACTTAAACGACAAGAAAGTAGATGAAAGCCCTAAGACACAGAAGGTTTGAGTGAAATTATCAGAGTGATCTGTTCCTATTATGTCACTGTATCACACCCTAATCTAATAAATCTCCAGATGATGGGAGAGGAGAGCTGGACCTGACACTAACCGATTTGAAAAAAGTGAAAGGGATGAGGAGGAGGAGTGGTCTAGAGGAGTAATAACATTCAGGAGGCGACATGAGGTAATACAATACAATATTAAAGTCCTCATTAATCACTCTTTATTACACTTTTTTTTTTTTTTTTTAAATAAGATAGGGGTCTGATGACCACCCAGAGGACAATTAACCACAACTTAAACGCCATACAGCACGGTTCAAACTGTTGATAGAAGATCCTTATAATAGAGCAACATATAGCATGTCAGACTTAAGAACCCCCATAGTGCTAACTGGCTGTGACAATGCCAACTAGTTCTTCAAGCTTTGTGCAACAACAGCTTGTGGAAAAACATGGCAAAAGCTAGCACTGCCTGAAACATTCTGGAGCTCCTTTTGTCTTTGTAATTGGCTCTGTTGCCAGAATGGACCAGAATGTCTGTTGAGCAGCTCGTCAGGATCTGCATCAGGGGGTTGTTTGTTTGTTTTAAAGTCATACGGCCAAGATGCATTTCAAAGAATGTAATTTGTTCATTTGGCAGAAAATTTTAAAATGTGTTGTTCCTGCAGTACTTAAACCCATTGGTCGAAATCTGAATAAAAGTGGAGAATTCAGCAATTGTGTTTGGTTTCATTCAAGTTTTGTGAAAACTAATTGCAATGAGCAGCTGCTGACGTTGGAGCCTCCTGGTAGGACGATACAGACGGAAACCTGCTGCAAAATCCTCGCTTGTGCATGCATCTCTCCCTCTTTTTTTCCTTATGCTACTCTATGTGCCTTTTTATACGATAGACATATAAAACAACGCAATATTATATGACAAGAAGTTGGATAATGGAGAAACACCTGTGGCACAAACACTTCACCAGATTTATAACAAAATATCTAACCAATATACTCAAGCATTGACAAGATTAACACAATATAAAAACCTGTTTTGTGGTTAATACCCCTTGTGTGCTTGAAGTAAAACTAAACACTGACTCAAATTAGGTTAAATCACCCTACTTATTTGAAAGGGAAGAATGCATTAATTGTGTTGCAATTTATTTTATCTAAAAGAATAAAAGATCTGCAACAAATTGAAAACAAAGCTTGGCTGGTGGAGTAGTTCTACACACCATATTGAACACATTAAGCATCCAATTTTAATGTATATGTACAATACTAGTATGTACTGTACAATTAAAATGTAAAACAGATCCACCTCCCATCTTTTATCAATTAAAAAAAAGGCAGAGATGGCTGTAGTTTGTGTTAAAATAAGGAGAATACTATTGTCTTTTAGTGCTACATTTTCCTGGTAGTTCTTATTCTGCATGCATTGCCTTACATGGTAAGTGTACTGCAGACTCTTAGAGGTGTTACTTGATATCTAAAAAACATTACTTCTCTCTCTCTCTCTGTGTGTGTGTGTGTGTGTGTGTGTGTGTGTGTGTGTGTGTGTGTGTGTGTGTGTGTGTGTGTGTGTGTGTGTGTGTGTGTGTGTGTGTGTGTGTGTGTGTGTGTGTGTGTGTGTGTGTGAGAGACATCCCTCTCCATTTCTCCTTATTTTACACAGATCAATCATGACCCATTTGCCATACTGGCAAAAAGCCACCATATCAAATTCATAAACGTGAACAAATGTGTGTCAATTACTGTAAAACTCGCTGATTTATTTTCAGAGAAGATGAGAGAAGCTCACACTTAGCCGCTACCCAAAATTGTCATCGTTAAAACAATTTGACATCTAATCACGTCTTTCAAGACAGTAAATAGCCCCTCCACCAGGACACCTTTAAAATATCAAATTAATTTGCGAATAAAACTAAATTGTCACTAATAAGTTATGTCTAATTGTCCCAGAGGAGATGGAGTAGCAGGCTGGTGGATGTGACCCCCATAGACCACTGCTGAAGGCATGATGGAGTGAGGTAGACAGATTGTGGCAGATCACACCAGTGACAAAGTGCAGTGTGAAGTGTAAATCTGTGTTTCTTGTATTTATGATTGGTGAGAGTGTGGCTGTTTGTCAGTGGCTGCCATTACTGGCCGTCTCCACTTACAGGCTGTGAGGGCTGCCACAGCCAGCAGCTACAGCTCCTCTCAAAGTCATCTGCAATCACTGGGATAGGCCAGCCGCAGGGAGACGGAAAACCTGTGTGTGTGTGTGTGTGTGTGTGTTTGTATGTTTGAGTGTCATGCCTCCCTCCATTTCTGCCTCTCACTATGCATATGTATCTGTGAGGGAGTGGGAAACATGAACAGGCTTCAAAGTGCCAAGGAGAAATGAACAGCTGGAGAAGTCTGCACAGGGAGGTGTGAGTGTTTGGTGACCCTGTGTGTGTGTGTGTGTGTGTGTGTGTGTGTGTGTGTGTGTGTGTGTGTGTGTGTGTGTGTGTGTGTGTGTGTGTGTGTGTGTGTGTGTGTGTGTGTGTGTGTGTGTGTGTGTGTGTGTGTGTGTGAGCATAGTAGCTTAAAAATGAAGGCTACCTTTGATGTGTGGTTGAAAGTAACACTTTGGATTCCTTATGGCCTCAAAACAGGCAGTGATAAAGATGTTGCTGAGCTCCGTGAGATAAAAGCACATTATAAACACACTATTAGTGTGTTTTAGCCCTGATTATATACTGGGGCTGCTCCCCAGTAGAATAAATATGTGTGCACAACTGTTGCTGTAGCTTGATAATTTCCAGACGATGGCTGTTCAAATGTACTGAGGACATCATGTGCACTGTGCCTCACATGTCAAATACAGTCAGGATTGTTTTCTTAACAATAAACCCCAAATACAAATTTTTAAAATTCTAATTAAGGTCAATTTCATCAGAAAACAAATCAAAGTGGAGGCATCTGACACCTTCTCATAACAGGCAGTGAATTGGTGTGATTATTGCCCAGCGTCTACAGTACAACATTGATAGTCACAACATGGTCAAGTTTGCGAGCTTTGTGTAATTACACTCCATTATGTAAACCACAATTCATTCCAACTCGTGGAGAACGTAACTGTGAGGTGGCCCATAAATGAACTCTCTTTCACAAAATCACCGACAAACTGGCACTTAACTGCAGCAAACCACACAAAAACATGTCCTGGTTCGCACTCTCCAGCTTCCACTCAATCTCAACATGAAATCACAACTGTTCCCGACCCCATTATTACAGACTCGCTCAATGAAAGAGCCATGGGCTTTTTTTGCCTCTTTAAAAAAAAACATCCATTTGACCCCTCCCCTCCTTTCTTTCCTTTATTTATCACATTTTCTGCCCCACAGAGACTTTTCAGAGAGGCAGAGAATCCCATCAGCCGATAACACAGCGTGGCCAGTGGCCACACAGGAAGCTTTTGATTCCTGCTGGAATTTCCTGAGCTTTGGAAAACTGTCAAACCCAGTGGACATAATGTTGGTGTTGCAGCAAAATAGCACTGCTTAAAATCAATTTAGCACACAAGGCCACTGCTGAAAACTTCATCATGTCTATGTAGTGGTTACTCATGAGCTAACTGAGCCTCCTCTCCTCTCACTCAAAACAGCATGGATAGATTTTTTTCAAAGTTTGTATGCATGTGGAAGTACCAGAGACACAAAATAACACCCCAAATCCCAGAATATACATAATATGGACACTTTAAGAGAGTTAAAAATAAATGATAAAAACAGAAATTGTCCAATTTGACGAGAATAATGAGTTTCTTACCGAGTTTAGGTCCAGGCTGGTCTGCACCCACTCCTTGGCATCGTTATATTCTTCCATCAGTCCCATAATATATAGTGTGTCCAGTGAATCAATGATGGAGGCTCCTCTCAGACCACCTGTAAAATGCACAAAATAGTTAATTTGGTGCCAGTACAAACAGAAACACAGGGTAGGGTTGGGTACCGTTCACATTTTCAGCAGTAAGTGAAATTGAGTGCTCGATGGTGTTATAAGCCCCCAACGTCTCCTTCCAGGCAGCGCTACGACCGTTGCCTTCAAGGCACCTAACCCTAACCATTGCCTAATCTTAGGTCCTTCCAGGCAACGTTGGGGGCTTAAAACACAGATAAACAAAGTGAGTACCAGTACCCAACGGTACCTTTTTCCATTACTTTCCCTCTGTTAACAACAAAAAAATTATTTCAGTTGTAAAAAATTATTTCCAAACCTATTTGTTCCATTTACTTAGAACATTTTGTTATTTGTTTAGGACATTTTACACACCACACAAAATAAAACACCTCCCTCTCCCCTCTCAAAACTGTCCCTACAACCTATTAAATCAAATAATTGCACTGTAACTTTTATTCTTGTATTCGCATCTTATTCTATTTTATTCCGTTTTATTTTCAATATTACATTTTTTTATTTGCCCTTTAATGTTTTATATAAAGCACTTTGAATTGCCTTGTTGCTGAAATATGCTATAAAAACAAAGTTGCCTTGCCTTATAACCACAGCCTGTCAGTCTGTGTGACCAGGGCAAGTGAACACTGGTGTGCTTGTCCAGTGTAAACTTAACTGCACCGCGATCTCGCCATTATGTTATATTGCAGCAAACGCTGTCTGCGTGAAGTTTTGAAAACTGTAACCATACTTGCGACAGCTTCACCGGCATTGCCGTGACTCACTGTGACTTAAACTGCTGAGGCAACGCAGTCTCGGTCCGTCTACACCGCACCTCTGCGTTTAAGTCCCACTCTCTGTGAAACATGCAGAGAGGACAGAGAAGGTACCGAAATTTGGGACTGCTTGATTTAACGTGAATCGGTCCTCGGTAGTACCGACATAATTCTGCACTTGTGTACCGATATTGCGAGAAAACGTTTCACCTCGACGAGAAATATAGTCAGGTGTTAATATCGTGAGATCTTGTGGGATCACACCTCTACTTTTGACGCATTAACAATTTGTCAATTTGCAACAGGCATCCAATGATTAACAAGAAATGTGAGACACTCATCAGTTACCACCTACGCTTTCCACTCGGGTTATTCAAATGACTTTTCTCTCACCACATGAACTAGCATCTGCTTGGTCTGTCATGACTTTAAGCGTTTTGTGTTAGATAACAGTGCATCAGAGTGAAGAGAAGCTACAGTATTTCAATCACTTATCCCTGAGGTGGTGAAAGAACCCACCCAGGTGGTGCTTCCTTTGTAGAAACGTTCCACATTGCTAAAACCAGATTTGTGTTTACATTAACTATGTCACATTCAGAAGAGTTTTACTAAGACTTAAAAACAGGAAAGTGGAAAGAAAGTAGTGTGTTCAATAATTAGCTAACAATTCATTATTTACCTAACTGTTACTGTACAAACTGTTACAAACTAGTTCTAGGAAGGTAGATAAATACTCAGATTTAACCCCAAACCTTTAAATGTTCTGATTAGCAACAGTAACTTGACAACATCTGAGATGAAAAGTAAAACATTAAAGTCCCTTCCATGCTGAGCTTCTGTAATTTCTGCAGTGATGTTGAATGATGATACTAAAACTGCTTTGTGGGGCCCAGATGAAAAGCATCTTCTCTATGAGATTAAAAGCATCAGCTACAAAGCATCAGTCACTGTAGTGTAACATGAATGCCAAGTCATTTAGGAATCAACCACCAGAGGGGAGAAAAAGAACTGATACACACTGTTCATAGCAAACATTTAGCAGCTGTTCCTGGATTACACTCTGTGTATGTGTGTATGTGTTCACTTCATTATTTGTGTGTAAATGTCAGACTCAGTGTGTGTGTGTGTGTGTGTGTGTGTGTGTGTGTGTGTGTGTGTGTGTGTGTGTGTGTGTGTGTGTGTGTGTGTGTGTGTGAGAGAGAGAGAGGAGTTACTCTGTGTGCATGAGTCACTGTCTTTATGAATTTTATTTGAAGCCATTCATTGTTTCTTTTCACATACTAAATGAGAAATGCTAAGAGGGGTATGTTCCATGCTGGTGGCCTTATTCGAGATCGCAAGGCCTTTTCATTCTCATATGACCAAATATTATGCAAATGCAGCTGAACCTCCTAGAGACAGCTAGGAAAAATAAACGTTATCCTTATTCATTAAGGATAATGTTTATTTTTCCTAGCTGTAACAGAGATTTAAGGCAAATTGTGGTTTGGAAGTTTAATAACAAGAAACTGTGAAACTGACTAAATAAGACTGAATCAACCTGCTCAAGGGCTCAAATTGTAGATTACTGGGGAAAATGCATTGAAGCTGAAAATCTTGACGTTCATCACTGAAAAAAGCATAGCTTAAAGTAGATGGCTGGATTGATCTGATGCAACCACACAGCAACCTGACACAACAAAGTCTTCCATTTGTATCAGGAGTTATTGCTAAAGCTCACCAAATGTGTCACCAAGTGTGATAGCTACCTTGTTTGTTCAGGTCAGGACTTTCGCTGTATTTCCTCGTGCTTCGCCCACTGTGTCTGCCTGTGATTCTCTGTGTTTTGGGTTAGAGCCTCGGCCATAACAGCTGCGTGATCTCTGCGCCAAGTAGCAGTGCTTCGGCTGTTGGCTACTTCCACCCAATATAGTCCCAAATCAATATATGCCTGGGAAATCGTCTAGTCTTATTTTGCGTCGCTATTTGTACTTCTTGTGAATACGCAGACCACAAGAAGTAATTGGGTTGTTTTGTTGTTGGCTCACTTTTACTCGCGACATGCTAACGGCAACAAAGGATTCCATTGACTACGCTAAGCTAACGGGGGCTCCGCCAGACTGAGACAATGATTGCACTGAGACAAAAAATGCGTTTGCCCACCTATCTACATCTAGAGGAGACCGTGATAAGCCCTATTTCAACAAACGGTGGCGTATTCCTTTAAATGAAGTCAGTTACTAAGGGCAATATATAAAGTACTGTACATGTGTTTCTATTGTATAGTGGACCAATGCACCTGACATTATTTTAGTTTATTAATTTCTTTGTATTCTTTAACAATAAAGGATTCAATACATTGGCATTCTTAGCACACAATTTGTGTTGACTTGGTAGGATTGTACAATTATAAAAACCTATCCTAATTGTACAATCCTCCTTAATTAAAGTTTTAGTTCACTGAACCAATAACTATATAGTGTAGACTCCTGTACATGGTCCCTCAATGGTTTTTGACCTTATATTTTGCTGGGGGGGAATAACTGAAGAATATACTACATTCATGTTTGAAATACGACCACTAATTAATTGTGAATTTCAACCTAAACGGTTTTTCCAAGAAAGAAACTAAGACTTATAGTATAAATCAGTCAGACAGCTGCTGCTCGAGTCCTCACTAACACCAAGAAAGTGGATCACATCACTCCAGTTCTAAAGTCTTTACATTGGCTCCCTCTGCCTCAAAGAATATATTTCAAAATACTTCTGCTGGTTTATAAATCACTCAACGGTCTAGGGCCAAAATACATTTCGGATATGCTTGCAAACTATGAACCACCAAGACCTCTTAGATCATCAGGGACAGGTTTGTTTGCTGTCTCCAGAATCAGAACCAAAAAGGGGGAAGCAGCGTTCAGTTTCTATGCTCCTCATATTTGGAACAAACTTTCGGAAAACTGTAGGTCGGCCCTGACTCTCAACTCTTTTAAATCAAGGCTGAAGACCTTGCTTTTTGACATTGCCTTTTTTAATTTATTGTACTGCATTGTGAATTTTATTCCTGTATTCTACATGTTTTTAATTTTGTATACATTGTTTTTAATTTTGTATTAATTGCTTTTCATTTTATATAAATTTTTAACTATGTTTTTAAAAAAAATGTAAAGCACTCTGAATTGCACTGCCGCTGAAATGTGCTATATAAATAAAATTGCCTTGCCTAGTGATGACTCTATTTTAAGACGCAAATAAAGTACTTTCCACGCCAGAATGGGTGGCAAACAGTAAGACACACGTCCCAGAGGGACCAATAGTGGATATAATAATACAAAAATACGGGCCTGGATGTCTCCAATGTTTAGAATATTGGTCATCCAGGTTTGGGTTTCTGCTTTTATATGTTTAACTGTTTTAACTGCTTTTTAATGTTTAATTTCTTATACTGCACTGTAACTTTTATTCTCGTATTTGATCTGTTTTTAATTTTAATCGTTTTTATGTAAAGCACTCTGAATTGCCCTGTTGCTGAAATGTGCTATACAAATAAAGCTGCCTTGCCGTGTGCATTATATTTATCACTTAATTACCTTTAGTTTCTAGATTTTAGAGTCCAATTTCTTCAGTGTCTTTCTTTTCTATGTCCATATATACGAGGGAGCAAAGCATATAATATGTAAAGAAGGAAAATCTTATCGACCTTGCGGTCTGTTAAGGAAAGCAGTGAATGCGCATCTATCTGAAATACTTCAGCCTGGCTTGACCTAGCCGCTCCTCCTCAGCCTGGCTTGGCCTTCGTGAGACGCACCAAGTCGGGCTGCACAGATTAGACTAGGTCAAGCCTCGCTTTATCGGTTATAATGGATTTATAAATTCTGTTTTTGTAAAACAGCCTCCTGATTAAAGCAACGTTATCAAGACGTCTCCCGGCCATTTTCACTGCACAAAGCTGCTACCAGCCAAGCTAAAGCTAATATAATTAGTTGACCTAAAGAAACAAAGCGTCTGTCCCAACTAATGTTACGGTTCGGAGCCGCGATGCTGGAAACATTAATCTACAACAGAAGTCTGTGTCTGATATAATGTAATTTACACTGATTTAAGCGTTCTTGGGTATACAGTTTGTTTCTAGTGCGTGACATGCAGGTCTGCATGCACAGCCAACCACCAATCACAATCAATTTTGATTTAGTTATCAAACAAACAAGCAGGTCCCGCTAGTTGACCACAACCTGAAATTTAGAGGAAGCAACATGCATACATTATTACTATTATTCACTTTAGCCTGGATTGATAGTATTATATGAATACAATGGTGTCATGTCAGTCAATGGTACACATTAGGATGTTACTTTTCATTTTTATTTTCTATGTAGATGCACTCCCCTACAATATCACCCCAGTAGTTGAGAATGATCTATTATTTCCAAATAGAGCTATTTATGTAATTTTGTAAAAAAATAGTCCTTTTTCATATCGCAATATAGATCGCAGGAAAAAAAATATTGTGATGTCAGTTTTTTCCAATATGGTGCAAGCCTAATGAATAACTCCACTCATTTTACCCTCTCAAGAATTTTCATTCTTACAGTATCCACTCAAGCCATGCTGTACATGTCGTGTTCGTAGCTGCCCTGACATTAGCATGAGGGCAAAACTCTCCCCACCACTGACCTTTCCCCTCATCTCAAAAGCTTCATGGATCTGTTGATAAGGTTAGCCAGGATGCCAAAGAGCACGTGGGGGCAGGTATCGATGACTTGGGTTGAGTGGATGATGGGTGCCATATGCTTTGGGCCATAAATCTCATACTAATAATAGTCTCAGAGGCAGAGAAACACTGTTTGAACATTTCTGCGGCTTGCAAATCACTTGTAAAGCCACATTACAAGAAAGTAATTTATTCTCTTTAGCTTTTTCTTATTTTGATACAGTACCCCATACCAAGCTTGTAGTCCTGACAAGATTGCCTACTGTGCCATGGCTTTGACTATTTAGATTACATTTACCACACATCACTATCCCTTGAATGCTCATCTGCTGTAGTTTGCCTGCTGGCAGTTTGCCTCATATTGTCAACGAGAGGGCATTGCTAGCCTGAAACCAGACACATGTAGTCTACATAAGCCTGGGGTACCAACTGCCGACGTTGTAAGCCTTGTCCTAGTAAGTATATGGTCTGTAAGCAGTGTCAGATGTAGGTTTAGTTGGTGTATTATATGGGAAAGATGTCCTGCTTATTCTAATCTTAAAGGTCCCATGACATGGTGCTCTTTGGATGCTTTTATATAGACCTCAGTGGTCCCCTAATACTATATCTGAAGTCTCTTTCCCAAAATTCAGCCTTGGTGGAGAATTACAGCCACTAGAGCCAGTCCCACAGTGAGCTTTCCTTAGTATGTGCCATTTCTGTGTCTGTAGCTATTGAGGAGGAGAGAGGGGGGGGCAAGGTGGAGGGTGGGGGTGTGGCCTTGACCAACTGCCACTTTGCTCGTTTGAAAGCCATGATGTCTCTCTCTCTCTCATGGGTTGACCAAATTCTCTGGGCGGGCAAAGCAGAGAAAGGGGAGGTAACCTTGCTCTTTATGACCTCATAAAGAGGAGATTCCAGAACGGCCCATCTGAGCTTACTTTTTCTCAAGGGCAGAACAGGATACCCAGGGCTCGGTTTACACCTATCACCATTTCAAGCCAATTGGGGACCATAGGCAGGCTGGGGGAACTCATATTAATGTTAAAAAACCTCATAAAGTGACATTTTTATGTCATGGGACTTTTAAAAGGGAAGGAAATCAAGCATAGTTTCAGGTGTAACTCAAACTTTGACTGTCATGTGGGGTGTGAGGTTTTTTATTTTTTTTACTGAGCATTCTTATCTCTATTCTGATGACAAAAAGTGATGGTGACAACTGAGAAGAAGGGTGTATTCAGAGATGTAATGCACTCTGGTTATCCAAGCACAGAGGTAGAGCTCTGTGGCTGCAGGGAAAGCAGCCGAGTGTGGAAAATTTCTATTGAAAACAGCACCAAAGCTAAGATGATTGATTGACTCTGAGGATAGACAGAGCGGAACAATCCATCATGGTGTTCTCCTTCAGCTTCCATGGTCTATGATGCCATTTATTTCGGTAGCGCTTTGCTACAAATGAAAGGAGCCATGAGGGATCCTCTGAAGACCGAGTCAATAGGTGTGTTCTACTGTTTATTTATTAGTCAAGTCAAGTCAACTTATTTATAGAGCACATTTAAAGCCAACCTAGGCTGAACAAAGTGCTGTACAAAATTATATTGTTATAAAAACAAAAGGAAGACAATAAATATATAGACACAATGAACATCATACAAACAACACACTTCTATACCAATGTCCCTAAACTAAATCGTACGCCAAAGAATAAAAATGTGTTTTAAGACAAGACTTAAAGATCTCGGCAGTAGAGGAGGACCTAATATGAATTGGAAGTTTGTTCCAGAGTCTCGGAGCCACAACGGAGAAGGCCCGATCACCCTTTGTTTTCATCCGAGACTGTGGAATAGCTAAAAGGAACTTATATTCCTGGAGGAGTGATGTAGGGTAAGGAGATTAGCAATATATAAAGGGGCCAATCTATTAAAGATTGATAAACATGCACACACTGACATGTTTTAGGGTCTTTTATGCATTCTAATGTTGCCCACAATGCATTTAGCATAATATTCAATGTCTAATAAGGCTCACAAATAAAAATAAAATATTTAATAAACATTTACTTGGCTAACAGCCTATCGAAGCTATGAAAGATACAGGAAATGGATTACCAACAGGTTCACTGCATGTCAATTGATAATTTGATGAATTGCAATTTGTTAGGGATTTCGCACCACTGAAGTACAATATCAACTAAGGCAGGTCCTGCATTATTAGCTAATTTTGTGGCCATGTCTTGTAGGCGGATCCTGCATTGTTAGCTTATTTTGGGGTCAGGACTGGAGTTCAGAGAAATGAACGAAGAACAGACAACAGTAATGAACCAATATCAACATTACCAAAGCCCTGTCAAACATGAGCTTTGTACATTCATTTGGATTAATCACAGTATTGCTGCTCAAAGTGTGCATGGCCTTGTAGAATCAGTGTTAGAAAGTAGAAATTAAGTGTACACATGTGCAAGGGTGCATAAGAATTAATGAACGTGTGTGTGTGTGTGTGTGTGTGTGTGTGTGTGTGTGTGTGTGTGTGTGTGTGTGTGTGTGTGTGTGTGTGTGTGTATGCGTGCGTGCATGTATGTAGGCATGCCGAGTACACAGAAAGCCATTAGTAAGACATTGGCTGGTGGATGTATATTTATCATGGCTGTCATAGGCCAGTCAGTGTTGGTCAGGGGGGCTACATTAGACGGCCAGTGTCCGCATGATCAATCACTTACTGCAGCCTGTCTGTGTGTTGTGATATCACTGGCCTCGCTTTCTCTTCCTCTCTTTTTCTCTAAATGTACACACATACACTCACACCACTGATGTATTAGGATAAACCACTCCTTTATTTAATCCCTCAGGGGATAGTTCAGAGGCAACATTTTTGCACTAATTTAATTTAACCAGCATATACTGTGCGATGTGAATGCAAAATACATGCTGATATTTCTGAAATGCCATCCACTGTTCGTTGTAAATTCCATTGACTAAGTACATTAAAGATGCAATAGAGTTAACCAGATACGAATAATATGATTTCAAAGATGGAGTGTTTTAATACACACACATGGGAAAACAGGACTTAAATCAGAGCTATATATTTCTCATTTAGCTTGTGACTCATGGCACAAACAGCCAAAAGGAATAAAATATTAAACACGTGGTCAATAACCCTGTTAACGTCATCAAAGTGAATATAATTCATGCAGACGTTGGGATGCACATTAATTACACTGCCCTGTTACTAGTGGTTGGCAGTATCCGATTATAAATTGCCAGGGCAATTAGCATCTTGTTAACGTTTGTGCTACATGGCACCAGAGACACAGGGCTAGCGAGCCAGTGTGATGTTAACGACATCTAGCTGTTTGCTATACGAGGCACGTGGTAAGCTGTGCAGATAAAGTGCACTAAGGAGATGACATTGTAGGTGAGTGGCCTTTGATGGAGAGCACCAACGGAGCAACGGTGGGAGAGAAGAAAGTGAGTTCAGAGGGAGCGGGATTAGGGTTAGTGAGCAGCACATAATAAGGGTAGGGAGAAAAAGAGTGAGTGAAATGTCATGTCCATCAATCAAGATGGACTTTTCTGAAAAGGCTTGAATGCCAACTGTGTGCTTTAATGTCCTAGAGGAGCAGATGTCAGACAAATCAAGAATAATCAATAATAGGTGAGCAACTGAATGTGCTCCAACTCCTGCATATTTAAACGTTGGTTTCCTGTAACTATGACCACAATTGTTCCCTAATGTTAACATTTTTACCAATACATTTCCATGACTTTCCCATGCCTTTGAGGTACATTTAATGACCATACGTTCTCTGAAACGTCTGTGTATACATGAAAAATAAGAATAAAATATACATCCTTAAATGAATGACAAGATATATGGTTTCATAAAAAATAAGTATTCAACACTGAAACCAGTAAGATGTTTACAGAATACAATGTCAAACCCTGAGGAAAAAAAAATCGATTTGTATTCGAATTGCGATTCAAGCTCTACCGATTCAAAATCGATTCATAGAATTCCAAAAAAACGATTTATTTTTTATTGCATGTCCACTGCAATCACATGATAGATAGATATATACTTTATTGATCACACACACATACCTCATAACAGGATGTTAAAATAACAAATAAACAAATCCACATGAATGTACTAAGGGATGTATACTATATATATATATATATATATATATATATATATATATATATATATATATATATATATATATATATATACATACATACATACACACACACACACATGGGAAAAGTAACTACATTTACATACTGTGAATTTTTTTTTTTTTTTTTAAATCGTTAAATCAAAAAACGACATTGAATCGAATCGTGAACCTAAAAATCAAATCGTGACATTTTCCGTATCGTACACCCCTAATAACATTATGAGTCTGTCAGCAGAAAAAAGTATTGTCCTAGGTTTCTGATTGTTTGATATATGAATATGATTATGTTGTCTTGTAGTTCACGTTTTTTTCTTAACATTCTACTCAACACTGGCGAGATTATGTAGGAATAGTGAGAATTAGCCACCTTTAGTGCCCACAGTACCTCTGCAGTTAGCAAGGGCTTCCGAAATGGTCCCTTGTTTGACGGTGGATGAGAGGAAAGCGCTGCAGCAGGCAGCGGGTGTCACCTTGGTCATCGGGGTAAAAAAACTGGCAATGAGGTGAGTGGATTTGTGCGCAGCATTAGCAGCCTGGTGTTTAGCTCCCTTAGCATGGCTAGCTAGCACCGCCTCCCATGTTCGAAATGTCAAACGTTAAATTACGACATAGTCCACATTTTGCACGCCCTGGGTCCTGATCTTTCTCAAGCCACGTCTTGTATTTGTCTAAGTGAAGCCATACCTTTTTTTAAACTGCATTTTCCTGGCATTGTGTTCACAAAATCAACTCAAGTCAGAGACGGACGTTACCCCACGCAGAGAACACACCGACAAGTGACTTGACTGCCCGAACTTTAAAATATTGTTGAACCAATATAGATTTGTATCAGTTGATCTGATGATCTTGAATCAAACTCTATTATACAGTATAACTCTATTATACAGGAAAAAAAAAATTCCCATGCCTTTTCCAAAACTTTTATGTTTATTTATTTTTCCAAAACTTCTCCAGGCCTGGAAATTGCGATTTCCAAATTCCATGACTTTTACAGGTTTTTCATGACCGTATGAACCCTGTTTTTAGGCTGAATGTCCCACACCTTCCGCTTTCTTCTGTGGCATTTTAAACTCCGATCGATTTATGAGGACTATGGTTGACTGCTCTTTGTAGGGTAAATATAAAACACCTGAAATTGTAGAAGTTATACAGATTTGATTTTAATTCAATTTAAATCAGAATTTAATCTTTAACTTTGATGACTACTTTTTTAACATCTAACAGCTTCTTTAGGATCTCCTAGACTTCTTTGACAAAAAGTAAAATGCTTTACATTTATTACAGTCTAAGTGTACAGATTTACAAGTGAGATGCCATCAAAACAATGACACATGCATACACTGCTTGTGTTTGTAGGCCTCCCAGCAAACCCCAAAGTATTTCTGACTGCAGTGCCCACAATCCTTGGTAACCGTCCAAAGATAAGCCAGCAGAAACTGACAGTGCCACTATCAGAGGGAACTTGCACTAAGACCTTCTTCTGCAGCTGCAAATATAAGATCCTTACTTTCAGATCCTATCCTATCCTTGCTACAAGCTGTAAGTGGGGGAAAGTAATCCCACTCATTATCAATGTAAAGACTGCTCTACCAGTCACTTCACAGAACAAGGGTGCATACATGGGGCTCATTAGAGATGTTCAATTGAATCCTCGTTTTCACTCAAGACTGCACAATTTGTTCTCTTTACATTGGACAAATTGCAACGTATTTCACATTCTCCAATCAACCTCTGAGGATATCTAATCTCAAGTAATACTGCAGAATAAGAGGTGTATCTAATGAGAGCCTGGAAGAGCAGCTGACAGGCACACAGACATAGCTGTTTGGAGAGGTCTGTTTACTGAGAAGCATTGTTTAAATCATAAGGCTAAGGAAAGCTGACCCTGCTTCAAGGAATATGCATAGCTGTGTTGTGTGTGAGACATTGACGTAGCACCACTGTCCCGACAAGAGCAGCAGAAGATGAAGAGGGGAGGTGGGACGGCTCAGTGAAGTGGCAGAAAACATACCGGATGGCTGCTTGCCTGTGCTGGATTACCTCCACCCCCCATTCCCCTCCCCTGTTGCAAGACATGTTGTCGAGTCGTGTTGTTATGTGTTTGTTGCCGAGGTGTTTTTTTCCTGTTCCCACACTGTACACACTTCTTCACAGGAGCATAGTCTGGGAGTTGCTTTTTTTCTCCCCCTCTTTCCTCATGTTATGCTGTATTTTCCTTACTTGTTGCAATGTGGTTTCTGTAGCACTTTGAGATTATTTTATGAAAAGTGCTTTACAAATAAAATGTATTATTATTATTATTATTATTATTATTATTATTATTATTATTATTATTATCATAATACCAGATGCAGGCTGCTGGACCACTGACTTGTAACCTCCTAAAAACTCTTGTTTGTAGGTGTCTCAGTGAGAAATGAGATACTTAAAAATAAAAGTTCCTGTATATTAAAATCGCAACACACTTAACTCGTATACAGATCCAGAATTACAGAAACATGGTTGTTCGTAGTTTTGTAGAATCGATATATCTTTCCTGTCTTCCATCACTGTAAATATTAATCTATTCTGTTCTGGTTAAAAACAATCTCCTTTGTTTATAGTTAGAAAACAATTTCACCACAAGGTCCATTTAGTACATTTTTGGAGCTTTCAATCATATAATATGATCATGCTCAAGTATGTGAAAACTTAATTTCTTAATTTGTTTTTATTCTTCTGTAGTGCCTGATGCCTCGGTTAAGACACTTGTTGAATATAAGCTATTTTATGGCTGACTTTTGTTTGAAAATAACATTTTGTTCAGTTTGTCTATAGAGTCAGTATTGTGTGTCCAGAAATGTAAGTGAAATCCTTCCTTTTTCTGTAAATTTGTCTGTATGACTGCCTTGCTACCATAGCAAACCAGTACTGTGCATATAAATCCCACTACTAAACTCCCTACCCCTCAGTAAAGCACCACATCACAATTAGACACAACCAGTCCAAACTGCCCCACAAAAATACTTGCATCTAATGGTGCTTTGTGCCTTCCTGTGCGATAGCACTTGCTTTGCAAGAAGAAAAAAGAGGAAGGGACAGAGAATTGATAGATCAAGGCACATTAGAGCCGGAGTAAAAATAAATTTGTTCCATTATGAGGCCCGCAGAGGAGGCGGCGACTAAGCCATCATGGACAGCAGAAATCCTTTATTTTCGAGCCCATCAGTGTTTAGTCGCTGTATTTTGCACCAGGCGGCTGATGAGGGAGTATTTTGATGGAGAAAGCTTTAAGGAGAGCTAATTTCTTTCTTATTCTACTTTTTTAGACAAGCCTCCAAACAATTGGAAAAGCATTGCTTGGATTTTTGTTGTTGCAAAAAAGATGTTTTTTCCTTTTAACTAGTAAATTAAGAAAAGAAAAAAATGTCTGCAATTTATATGGTTACTTCGATGATTATGATCACCTGTGGTAGAAGATAGGGGTGGGGCAGAGTACATTTGACCTCGCATTAGACTCAGCAATGATTCACTTATAGTAAGTGTATCAGTATACTAAGTAAATCAGCCGAAATCAAGGCAAGAGTATCTGCGGCATTGTGAGTCTAGAGGCAAAGCCCAGTTAAGGTGGCAGAGTTTAAAAGAAGTTTGAAGGAACAAGCCACCACACATATTGAATGTTTTAAAGTATCGTATTAGGTTTAAATGTGAGATGACTACAATGTGAGATGACTACTGACTATAATATCAATAAATTATGAAAGTGTCAAAGACTAAAGAGCCAATCAACACACCTTCGCACACGTTAATCTAATCACAAACTAATGCACAAAACGCACACCGTCCAGACATGATTAGAGAGGCTCCAGACTTTAAGCGGTACAAACGTCAATCTAATTGCAGAAATCTAATTTGACACTCTGGGAGAGCGTGGCGTGTCAGTGCAGCAGCCCTGTCTGATATGACAGCTTCTCAGATGAAATTACACACCGCACACCGTGTTTTCAAATCCCTCGCCTCCTACCTCTCCCAAATGCCTCTCTTGCATTGATCAACAGGCATGCAGCACAGTTGGAGAGGGGGATCATACATCTGATGCTCTGTCAACCCACAAAACCTGATTGGAGATGACAGCTAAAGCTAGAGGCCCTGATTAGGCAGTTGATAAAAGACCCTCAGCCGCGGTGCTGCAGCAACAATTTAACTCGTCATAAGGTCATCCAACTGAAATCCATAAAGTAAACTAATTTAAAAGAATCAATACAACTTTCTGTTGCGGAAGGGTGAAGAATGCATTCATTTTTCTGTCTGAGGTCTTAGGTGCAAACCTTGATAGAAATCCAATTTGCAAGCTTAATGTCTGATTTATTCTATAAACAAGGCAGTCCATCCCAGCTTTTTTGCTTACTGGTTTCACACAGAAAAATCTTCAGCCCCAATCAATTTAGGAGAGCTGTAATCAGGGGCAGACTGGGACAAAAATTTGGCCCTGGCAATTTCGTACCTTACCGGCCCAACTTCAGACGGGGACATTATTTGCTTTAAAAATGCAAAAACCAGGCTCACGTGAGATTATGGGACCAGCAGCATTAGGCGCAATTACAGGCTTTTATAATGAAATAATACACACAATTCATAAAACCTTCAAATAAACTACCATGGCACCATCTTAAAATACAATGGAAAAGGTTGCATATTTAAAACATATCCATTACATACTTAAACAAAACACCAAAGTACGAAGACATAGCGGACCAGACGCAAGCTTTTATTTTGAAAAGTAGAAGCCCAGGAACCACAGGAGGCTCCAGGCTGCAGCCGTACGGTCTTACATATTTTTGTCCAACTAGTGTGAAACGCCAGTGTTGCCCCATTTTTTTTCTTTGTTCCAGCGGCCCAAATCGGCCCAAGAGTGCATCAGCCCTTCTGGCATTCGCCACAACTGCCAGATTGCCAGTCTGCCTATGGTTGTAATAACATGTTGACAAAGACAATCCGTCTGCTGGAGAAATTAAACCGGTCATCTAAACAGAGCAGCAAAGGAAGAACCTGGAGTTAGGCAGCTATGTGTGTGTGCACATCTACAGCTTATGTTTATATGCATGTGCTCTTTTCTACATCTAGTTCATGTCTTTTAACGGCTGGTCTGGAGGACGGTACAACTGCATCAGGTTTCTAACAGGCAGTAAAGAAATAATCGGAGCTTTTGGCATTTGTGGTTAAATGAAACTGCGGCCTTATTAAAAACAAACATTTTAATTTAGGAAAAGATGTGAAATATTCCACTTTTCTAATCAATCTGTAGAAAGCACATTTAGAGACCACTTGTCTGTACACTGCAAGGTACTGCTGCTTGCTCACCTGCAATTTCACACTCAATTACAGCGTAAATGCAAACTTTCTAACTAAATATTTCCTAGAGGAATGTGAGTTAGGCAACTTGAAACACTTGTCCACTTTACTCAATATCAATTCCTATTTCACTGCTTCGCCCATTCCTCTGTTTATTTCAGTGTCACCCTCGTCTGTTTCCAGGATGCCAGAGGCTGTTAGCAGCATTCACGACACCCCACCACCTCTGAAGTGTGGCCCAGACTGTCGAGCTCAATGCGAAAGATCTTCCAACCCTTGCGGCAGGATACACTAACAGAAGAAATTCATTTCATGCCATTTTACTTATTCATTCTGCCACCACTGTCCTCCTTCCTGCCATTCACCACTCTGAGTAACAGAACCTGAGCCTTACCTAGCAGTGATTTGCTATGAATACCTAGTGATGAGACAGGTACAGTATTTTCTGCAGGCACAGACTGAATGCAGGATGATATAGAGAAGGAGGGAGTTTGTGTGCATATGTGCACGAGCTGACACTACAGGCTGCAGAGGTCCACCTGCGCTACGGATATATCTTTACTACACTACAATGAGCCATTTTTAACGCTTCAAAGTACGACGCTCACCACAGGAACAAAAAGATTTCTGCTCCGTGGGTTGCCAATGTGTGAAGGACTGAGACAACGGCAAGTCTGAGAGATGCAGGAATCCAGACAGAGGATATTCTGAAATGTAACCACAACTGTCTGTTTTCATGGAACATAAAATGAACTATCAGAAGAGCTACTGGTGAATGATAAATGAGCATGGAGACAAAAATGTTATGCTCCTTAACACCTGGTGGAGTTTTAAAGATAATGGATGAAAGGATGGGTGGATGTGTTATTGCCAGACTCTTAGTGAAATATTCAGGCAAAGAGTGGAGACCACACGAGGCAAACCTAAAAATAAAGTGTATTAATAGTCCCTAAAATAAGTGAATGAAGCTAAAGTCTGGTCCCTTCTACTGCCCCCAGCTTAAGAGCTTGGCAGGAAACGCTTGTGATTAAAACTGCCAAACACTGATTACTACACACCAAACGGCATGTTTCAGGTTTCAGAGACATCATCATCAGAGTGACTCCAGCAATACGTCATTGCAGACTGATCAGTGATCACAGATTATATAAACACAGGCACAGGATCCAATTGGTACAAAACACCAAGATGATACAACATGAAGGGGTTTGGGACTTTATCCGGATACAGCAAACTTGACCCTCGGCCTTGTATTCATCAGCCAGCGATTGAATCGTTACAGTAGAATGGAGTACAATCCTTCATAATCCTCCTGCCTCGTCATACATTTTGCAACCAGTTTTTCATCATCTTGGCTCTAATCCTGGCGCAGAGGCTTGATGATGCGCTCACGTCCACTGAGGGGAACTTGTTCTAATCCGAGAACGGAAGAGCAAAACGTTGGTGGTGATGATAATGAAAGACTGCATCACTTTCATGCCCTGTCATCCCGTGTTCTAGGCCATAATAGTTTGGATGAAAAGGATGAAGAAGCAAATCATGTCAAAACCTCTGAGACAAAAGAACTTTCTATACATCAAATGACATACATACAATGCACATACAATGCAAATTATTAATTGATTAAGGCCATGCACTCTGCATCCTTGCTGTTATCAAAACGGCCTTTTCTGAGCCTTTAATTCCTCCTGGCTTTGCATTCTACAGTAGCAATTTATCCTTATGAAACCCCTCAGCAAAACCCATGTTTTTATAACCCTGTCCCTAGCTCAGCCTGCTAGCTCTTGGTGAAGCACTGAGCCTAGTTTGGGTGTGCTGTGATCTCCAGGCAGTTGTCATTGCCTCAGTGCTAGCAGATGCAGAGCTGCGCAGCCACGACCGTCATTACATGCAGCGGGACCAATCCTGCTCTGACAGCAGGTTCACCCCCAGAGTGCATTATCAGAGGCTCGCTGTCAAGTTCCTCATCTGCCTGCACCTTAAATGCTCCAGCTTGGACCCACATTTAGGGTGAAATATTTCCTCCCTAACTACTGTAGCTTCCACATTCCAAATGGGAAAAAAGCATGATTTGTCCTCACAAATGTTAAATGCCGAAAAAGAACATGCTTCATTTATATTGAGAAAGGGAAAAAAAAAAAAATGCCTTCAATTTTCGTCAGTATTTCACTACATCTCTTAAGCCCCTTTCACACATGCACTGGCACTGTAAATCTATAATTATCTAGACATTGCCTGGAGGTAATGTCTAAATCAGTTGGATCGGATATCGGACACCTGCCTGTCTTAACCCTGCCAGTTCTGAAGTACAAAGTTTGTTTAATGTCCGATTGGGCTCATGTAAGAATAGAGTGAATAGAGTTCACAGTGAGCGTGTTGTCCAGAATTTATTCATCAGCCATTGTCCGGAGTTCATATGAATGAATGGCTCTAGAAACGTAGTTGTCAGTCAACTGATGCCATGGGAAACGCCCAGCCAGAGGGTCAAAGCTCAGAAGCCATTTCCACAAATATGTCCAAAACTATTTTTATCCTCTTGAATAAAACTATGCATTATATCTGCAGCGTCATTACCTTACATTTCCTTACATTTCCTTACACAATACGTATCACACAGTATCTATCGGAAAAATCAAGCATCGATGGAGCTCCACTATGCACATCCACATATCTTAATTACATGATTGTATGTATAAATCATTTCCCATGCCCCGCTGCTGCAGTATATTACTAAGATGATAAACAATGTTTTACGTCTTACAGTTATGATATTCGACGTGTTATGCCAGCCGTTTTAGTTTGAACAAATATCCAATATTGAATGGAGGTTTAGAATGCGACCTCCTAAGACGGGGGAGGGACTAGATCCTGTTTTGTCACCTGGCTCTGGTCGCTATGGAGACAGATGATTTCTACCGCACCATGATGGATCCCATGGGATATAGAAATGTATGGAGTGACAACTCTTCATTCTGTGTGTGACACACGGTGATAGGCGCCATTTGCTTAGCCCTTCTTTTAACCCTAATGACAGGGGAGGTTGCCACTCCCTCCCGTTCTCTCTAACCTTCACGGGGCCCCCCTTCAAGACCAGGCACAAGTCCTGTTGGAAAGTAATTGCGAAGGAGGGGAAAAACCTGTCTGCTCTGCCTAATATGTGGGAAGCGAAGAGAGCAGGCAATTGTTAGTGGAAGCGGTTGCCAGTTGAATGCTTTAAATAAAAATGTTCCTTTGATAACATAAAGAGGAGTTAGCAAATGAAAAAAGAAGCTCAAGGTCCTATGCACATGTGTATGTGTGCATAAAAGTGTGTGTGAGCATGTCTGAGTCCCTTAGGAGTTCCCTCTAAGCAGCACTGTCTTTGCAAAGGTGCTGTTTCAGCAGATCTCTTCAGAAACTCTGCTGTGTTTGCTGTACAAGATTATATTAATAATAATGTATGGTACTGAAAATTTGTTTAAAAAAAATCCCTCAACACTTCGAGGGGCTCCACGGATCCTGAGGACCCCCAATTGCTCAATAAAACATTTATTTCACCTTTCAATTGAACCTTCAGTCAGAGCCGACTAAATAATAAATACCCGAGGCTTCATCATTTGGGCCATCGATCCAAGCTAAATCAAGTATTCAAACCGTCTCATCCCTCCTCTTCCGTTCTCCGTCATGTCAGAGTACCTGGCAGCGCTTTACATCATCTGAAGAGCCCTTGGGATTTCCTAATAAACGCTACTGGTTTTAAATGGTCCCCGGGCATGCCATGAAAGGAAAGGTGATGAGTTCAGCCTGTGTCGCTAGAAGTAGCTCATTTTCCATTCCAGGACAACTCTCAGCAAAAAAAAAAAAAAAAAAATGATGACCTTATGCTTTTTAATTGCACCTCTTGGGAAGAGGAGGAGAAAGAAAATAAAATGAGGGCAAAGCGTGAGGATGGAACAAAATGGAAAAAGAAAGAATGATATATTCCAAAGATAAAGGTGGAAAAAAATAGAAAACCATTTTTTCCTGCATAGAAAGCAGGGCAGAAAGCTGGATAGCAATTGTGAATGTGGCCAACCCTCTTAATAGCCATAGGAAATCTATTGTTGATGAAAAATCTCTGGAGTGAGGGAGGGGCAGCTGTGACACCTAACGTAATGTATTTTTTTCTTCACAACAATCACAAGCCTTGTCCCCAGCATCTGTTGGACTGGGGTTTTGGCTTGGCATTTAAAGGAACACGCCGACTTATTGTGACTTTAGCTGATTCACCGTATCCCCCAGAGTTAGAAAAGACCATACATACCCTTCTCATCTCTGTGCGTGTTGTAACTCTGTCTGACTCACCCACCGTTAGCCTAGCTTAGCCCAGATCCTGGAGGTAACCAGTTCCAACTAGCCTACTGCTCCCAATAAGTGACAAAATAAAGCCAGCATTTTCCTATTTACATGTGATTTATATAGTCACAGCGTGTACAAATGACAACGTCACGAGACACATCCATCTTCTAACCGTATACAAACTGGGAACTATATTCTCAGAAGGTGAAGCACTGCTACTTCTGCTACTTGGGAGGAGTGATGTGCTTGCAGCACCTGAGATGCCCCGTGGTGAGGAGAAGAGTAGCAGTGCTTCACCTTTCTGAGAATATAGTTCCCAGTTTATATACAGTTAGAAGATGGCTGTGTCTCATGTGACCTTGTCATTTGTACACGCTGTGACTATACAAATCACAACATGTAAATAGGAAAATGCTGCCATTATTTTGTCACTTATTGGGAGCAGTAGGCTAGTTGGAACTCGTTACCTCCGGGATCTGGGCTAAGCAAGGCTAGCGGTGGGTGCGTCAGACAGAGTTATAACACGCACGGAAATGAGAAGGGTTACGGTGAATAAGCTAAAGTCACAATAAGTCGGAGTGTTCCTTTAATGTGTCTTGTGCTTCAGTTACTGACCCACATATGCAAGTACAAGGGTAATGACGTCGTTCACAGAGGCACAGACATCTCTTTAATCCTCCATTTAGGCTCTGGGCTTTCTCACTTCATAGTGAGGAGAGAAAGTGATATAGTAAATGAGAGCTCTAATAAGAATGGAAATTAGTTAGTCATGTTAAAAGAAGGAAGAAAAAGAAGTCTGAAGGGGGCATAATGGGTGTGAGATGCCTGAGCTTTTTACTGTAAAAGTTTCACTTTGCTTTCTTATAGTGCCCATCTGTAATAGTAGAGATAGACACTAAGTTCTAATTTTGGCTGGGCATCACACATACTAATACAGACTGTAATTAGAAACCTACAGTACCAAGCCTTAGCGCCAACCATACGCTTATTCACTTTCAGAGTTCAAGACTGATGACTGATACCACTCTTCTGTCTGCTAAATATGAAGCAACAGCCAGCAGATAGTATGCTTATTTTAGCACAAAAACTGTAAACAGCGGAAAACAGCTAGCGTAGCTCTGTCCAAAGGTTCCAAAATCCATCTAACTGCACCTCTAAAGCTCACTATTAACATGTTATAAATCATATGTACAAAAACTAGAAGTAGAAGTCACTGCACTCGGCCCAGAAATCCAGCATATAATCCCTTAAAACAAAAACTTAAACAGAAGAGATAAAGCACGTTATTTATTGGGCTTTAGATGTGTTGGTAGGTGGATGTTGTAACCTTTGGTCAGGGCCAGGCCACTGTAGTTGTTCCCGTGTTTTCCAGTCTTCATGCTATGCTAAGCTAACTGTCTGCTGGGTACATGAGAGGGGTATCACTCTTCTCATCTGAGAACGTCAATGAGCCCATTTCCAAAATGTTAAATTATTTCTTTAAAGGCCCTAGACACCCACACAGGTGTTTTCAGTTAGTCTAGCTGATTAGACCTCTTCCCAGGTTAAAGGTGGGCCGGAGCATAGATGGGAATTATGTCACAAATTGTATCTACCAATAAGAATGGTAGATTAAATTAAAAATAAAGATGTCATGTCAACAGAGCTAACTGGAGGCTCAGGAAGATGTCAATCAATCAGTTTATACACACCCACAAAGTACGTGTACGTACACACCGCCGCCGACTTGAGCTGCAAAAGAAGCTCTGGCCGCCCTGTCAAGGAAGCTTGTCAAAAAGTACAGGGAAGCTTTTGGCGCTTTGGCCGCTCTGATGTGACAGGACATTTATCATCAAGCAAGGAAGACTAGCATACGTACTTGAATAATAAAAACATCACGCACTTCACCAACTCACCGGAGATACCAACTATCCCAGCTATTTTTTTATCCCATTTTTAACTGGTCCCTTTACGCAAACAAAGTCATATCATAAATTAAACAACAGCAGCTTTTCCTCCATTTCTCGGAACTTGTTTTTGGTAGGAACGAAAGTTTACATCGTATGTTCTCTGCAATCAGCCAGCGCGAAGGACGTCTATATTCCAATTGGTTGCTGGTTGTTTGCCGCTGAACTGCGTCATAGCTCATTACCATAAAGTTGACCAACCTTCAACTTTCTGCTTGACGCTCAACATGCCCAAAACGCGGCGCCGGCTTCCATTGAAAATTAATGACTTCCTGTAACTTTGAAGCTCAAGTCGGCGGCGATGTGTACATACAGTAATCAGCCAGAATAGCTGAAAACACCTGTGTGGGCGTCCAAGGTCTTTAAGGTAACCAAGTAAGCAATGTTTCTACAACCTTACAGAAATCATGTAATCTGTGAAACACTGTGTTTGGGCTGGAGAAAACAACACTAAATTCAACTTTGTTACATTTTGAAAACACTCTTTAAAATTAGTATTGTCTGATGTTGCAGAATGTCAGGGACTCCAAAACCACAAAGCCAACATGGTGTCCATGGTGATTTCTATCACAAACAGAACCCAAAAGGGACCTTCATCAGCATTTCAACAACAACAAGGGAATTGATCTTGGGGTCTGTGACTGTTTGTGGGGAGTTGCGTGAATTTTTGTGCCACTCATTCTGGAAGCCTCATGTCTAACTTTCTACTTTATAATATGTTAGAACAGTCAAATTAATCTCCCTCCCACATCTTTGTTGTAGCCAAAAGGGAATACATCTAAAAAAATCTAAGGTTTCAAGTATCCATTCTCGAGTATTTTCCCAGACTGGTAACAAAGGGAAAAGAACAATAACGCATCCCGGAGACTGTAAGAGCCACAGAACACCCCCCTTCACAATAGAGCTCTCCTAAATCTTCTGTCTTTTCAGATCACAGAAAACAGCCTCGCTTACAGGGCTCTGGTGATAAAAGATTAATAAAATAAACAATCTGTCCAAAATAATTTGCTTCCAGTTATATGGTGGTGAATAGTTAGCTATAAAAAGGGTGCACATAGAAGCCGTAGAACACACACACACACACACACACACACACACACACACACACACACACACACACGTCGTACAAACTCTGGTTAGTTGAAGGAAAGCTGAGTATTTAAATCAATCAAAACAGAGAGAGCTCATCCACACATGTAATTATCTTACTTGTGTAATACTGATTCAGAACAAAGCCATCAAAAATAGTAGTCTGGATCAACGACAATTCATTTACCGGATAATCGCCGGATGACTCTTGCCTTGCAAAAACTTGTTGGTTTCGGGAAACCTCAACAAACTTCGAGCTAGCAAGCTTTTCACTGAAAATGGTTTGGTGAAATAAATGGTGAAAGTTTTGAAGAAAACTTGGATCGCGCAACAAGGCAGGCCTGCTTGATTCTTTTGGGGAATGATTGTAAAGATTTACAAAGAATATGTTTGTGGCATTTATTCTCTTAACTGGAACATTTTGGGACCAAGTGGCGGGGATTGAACCTGCAGAGAATGATCACCAAAATATGAAGCTCATTATGGTGCGTTCCAGCTCATTGTCCGGCCCACAACTTTACGGTTTGGGTAGCTAGCTGTTGACTAACTAGTTTGCCTAATGTCAACTTAAAGGTGATATGTCAATGTTATGTTCACAACTTTCCCGCTGTCCCTAAGTATCCAAAAAAATCAGTTATTGCAGGTTTGATGACTGCAATTTAAACCCTACCACAGCTGCATTTTGACCCATAAAGTTGCAGTGATTCGACAAAACCATTTCAGCTTTAATACCAGTAAGCGCCTCCTGCTTGGAGATTTATTATTGCTGAAAGTCAATACCAGCACGAAAGGCATCCTGCAGCTCATCCCATTGACCTTCTTCAGTGATTTATGTCAGTCACGCTGGGAGCTGCTGATAATATCAGCACAACATATTACAGCTTATCCTTAAAGTTATTAATACATTTATAAATACATATGAAATAGTAAATACTGAACTATGCAAAAACTACATCCATCTGGGTCACTGTTTTTGACCTCTATGCTTTAAGTATGAAAATATTGGCAGAATGAATTAATAGAAAACAAAACCCTGCATGAACCCAGCAACTTCACTTATTCCCCGTTCCATCAGCATTCTGTTAACATTGACAACCACACATTTTTGTGTAATCTTCAACTTTTCCAACACAGAGATCAGCATGTCATTATTAAATAAAAATTGAGCTCTACAATTTTACTCAGGTACGTGAGAATACATATTACTTTGTGGGTAGCGACAGCTGTTCATATGTGGCATTGAGATGATGTATTTCCATCATACTTCACCAAAACCAATGATGATTTGTGAAGCTGGCGACAAAGTTAATGCAACAACTGTAGTCATCGGTCACACCACACTAGAATCTGACCTTGTTCTCATCACTTTGCCATCCTTTATGTTTTAATGCTCCATTCAAACATGAAGTATAGTCTAATCAAAGGGGAACAGCAAACATGGTGAAGCCACCAGATAATCTTTGATATTTAACCAATCAGCTTACCTATCAAAAAGAAAGAATCTTTTCTTGAGGGAAAAAAGAGAACATGAATGTACATATTTTAACTTTACCATGAATTTCTATTCCTTGCTGTGTGAGAACTCCCACACAACGAGGCAGAATTGCTGAAAGTATTGTAAACGGACCCAGTTTTCTCTTTCTAATTGCCCTGAGCTAAAATAAACTTATAATAAGCTTTAAAGACATACTGTATTTCAAATGGCAAAAGGGAAATGAGCGAACCAACTTTGGTTTAGAGGAAAGAATGAAGAGCTTTCAGCCTTGATGGTCATGACAAAGGAAAGAAGAGAGGGATTACAGTAAAAATAGAAAGAAAAGGGGTCTTGAGAGGAAGATTATAGTAAAGTCAAAGTGTGCCAGAGAAGGAGTGAGTGAGGTACAGCAGCAGCAGAGGAGAACATCTCTCTCTCTGCCTTTCTGTGGTTTGTGTTGTGCTTCTTTGAGTGTAGAGCAGAAGAGATGTTCTGGTGACTCGCAGCATATTGACAAGCTTGTGACGCAAACGCTTACTGTAGATCCAATCTTGTCACATTTCTGGTTACTCTGGGGATTAAATTAAAGAACACAGCATCCAATTTCATACGTGGCTTCTCGCACCACCCTTCACAATGTGACATTTACTCGCTAGCTTGATGCCCTTTCTCTCTTCCTCTCCCTTTGACTCATACTGTATATAATACACTTTGTAGCAAACAAGGATGATTGAGAGCTGAAAATGGTGGTAGAGTTACACAGAGTGGAATATATATATATATATATATATATATATATATATACATACATATATATATATATATATATATATATATATATACATACATACATACAATAACTACGAATGCACCACAAGGCCGTAGATTACCAGTTTTATTGAACGCACCGTCTCTGTCTGTGTTTCCGACAACGGCAGAAACACAGTCAAACTTTACACCGTTTATCGTTAGCTGTCAGCATTTTAACTGTGTTTAATCCAGCTGCTAGCTAGCGGAAGGCTAACGTTACCTGCTGTTGAGTGTAGTGTTAACCATAGACAGTTAAAACTAGCGTGATGTTTCTGTTGCGCATTCTCTCGTCTCCCTCCTTCATTTACAGTCGAATGGTGGCTAGAACGGCTCTGGGTAAAAGGTCAATATGGAAGGGATTAATCTGCGTTATTTTTTTTAACGCACTCATATATATATATATATATATATATATATATATATATATATATATATATATATATATATATATATATATATATATATATATATGAATGATGGGACTAACCATGAAGTCGTTCTCCTTCCAACACTCTGAGACTGGTCTATTCTCTGCTAGAGACAAATAGCTCACTCTGTCCCTGCTTTTGTTGTTTGCATTATCAGCTGGAACTGAATTAAAATGTGCACTGCTTAGGTGCACTGCACAGATAAAGATGGCAATTAGTTGCCACAAGTTGACAATTACACTATCCATTATGATGAAACCCCTTTGGCCCCAACAGCAGAGTTATTTTAAAAGTGAGGCTTCACTGTGAGATATCTGTTGTTGGGGGAAAAAATGACACTTTCTGACACACTGACATTGACACACATGCATGCACACCAGGGCAGGAATTTCACGGCGGCCACGACGGCCATGGCTGCCATATGCCTCCTCAGTCTGGCCTTTATGCCTGTCAAACATTTTACAACACTAAACGCCAAGTGGCCTTGTCCCTAAAGTGATAAAATTGCAGGCCTGATGCAAACAAAATAGATATAGAATCTCTCTCTTAGGACAGGAAACCTTTTAGCCTGGGATATTGTGTTGGAGAGCTTTGAAGCTCAATGAAGATTTTTTTTTTTATATAACCATTGGGTCAAAATGGTTCCTCTCATGCGAAACGTTTGTACCGCTAATTCCAATGAGAATAAATGCACCAGTTTGGATTTTGTAACACATTTCAGCTGCTTTCACCCAATTTTTTTACTTGTTGGGCAACGTGGTTGAGTCACTTTTGCCGTTCTCACACGCATTGCCACATTTAAAATGGTATGTGTGCATGCGCTACTGACTCCAATTAATCACACAAGCTAACTATATACTACCTACAACGGCCAAAGTGGGAGACAACTTATGTAAATGAGGGGCTGGTAGAAAAAGACAAATATTTAGCAAGACAAAGAGACCGACATGTTTTTTCTCAGAAGCCTGTGAACACAAAAAGTAGGTTTTTAGGGAGACACCACGTGGAATTTCTCCATGGTATCTCTGTGATTGCTTAGATTTGGCTGTTTGTGTTTTATTCTGACAACTTTCCGATGCCTGTGGAGATTGTTAATATTGGGAGGCAACATAAAACAAGTTGAAGAAAAGGCTCAGTAATCTTCGGCTTTTTTAGAAACACACATCACGCACAGTCTTCCTTAAATCACTCTACATCACAATGTTAACACAATTACTGTGGGGCAGTGTTGTAGTCAAGTCACCAACTGTAGAGTCCGAGTTGAGTCTCGAGTCCCCAGTAGGGGTGGAACAGTACACAGAAGTCACGGTTCGGTTCATACCGCGGTTCAGAAATCACGGCATGTTAGATGTATTTCCACTCACATACCCGACAACTGCTGAACAACGGCGACACACAGTCTAATGGTGCGTTCTTTTTGCCTCGGAAGTCGGAGGTCGCAACTGGGAATGACGTCACACACGAGTTGAATGCGTTCTTTTTGCAAGTCGGATTTTCATTGTTTTCATTTGCTCTAGCCAGGTTAGCCATTGTTAGCAACGCCAGTTTAAACAACGTATACGCTGTTTTTTTGTGCATACAAACCACGTGACAACACAGATAGAAGACAGCGCTGCGTGTACGACTGATTTAGTGTGACACAAATAACACAGAAGTGCTTATAACTACGTTACTACAGCTTTCACAACTGTCGATACAGGGGGCAGCCATGTTGGATTTTCAGCTCGGGGTACTCGGTGGTTGTACGAGTTCCGAGTTCGTAAATACGAGGTCAGGGGGCGTGTTTACGGCTTTGACCTCGTAAAATACGAGTTGTGAGGCAAAAAGAACGCACCACTAGTCTTATCCACCACTCTCTCGCCTGTAATACTGTAACTGACCCGAAGACCTAAGTTTTCGAGGCGGGGACAGCACCAGGCGGGAAGGAATGAGACAAGAGGCCATGACACGGTAGGCTCCAGGCAGCAGCCATACAGTTTTCCCAAACTTGCGATCTTAAGAGGCCGGCGGGGAACTCTTGTGGGTCGCCACCACTCACCATACTCGTCCTTTAGTGCTGCTATCTCTGACTCGCTCACTGGATATGCGGGGGCGGAGCTCTGCTCGGCTAGCTTCAGAGCTAAGGCGGGGCAACAGATTAGGTGTCCCCAGAACCCGCGTATCTAACATAGTTCCGCATAGCAGATGCACACAGTATGCCCAGCGTCTAGGATAAATCCAGCTTAAATGGACCAAAACCAGCTAAAACACGAGCTGGATAGCTTGTGAGAACGAGCACCAACGTGATGCTGACATTGCTCTGTTTGTACAGGATCTTACAGTAATATATAGTGATCGTTGCTAATGTGCTTATCATCACAATTTAATAAGATGATATCAAGGCTCATTTCAGAGAGTCTGTTTGGAGTCTACATTCTGCCCTCCAGCAGTCAGACATTGCCTAATGCAGCTTTAACACAAACAAATCACAGAAAAGGACTATTAGCGTCTCTATCATTCCAAGTTTTAGTATTGACAACAGTGCAGTCAGTTTTGTGTCCTTGGCTGTTATTCCTTCCTAATGATGCGTTGCATCGCAAGTGGTGTACAGAAGTAGAAGATGCCTTGATAACTTACCTGAAGGAAAACAAACAGATCTCTATTTTTTTTACAGTATATGTGAAAGCCATTTAATAAATACCAGCGAGTGTGAATTTGGTTTTGGTTGGGTTGGTTTTATGTATTTTGGGCACTTATTCAATTTGTTCACAAGTTTTTTTTTTTATGTCTTTTGGTAACTGATGCAGGCTCCAGTGGGCGTGCGTATATGTTAGTGAAAGCACTCTGTAATAAAATGTTAATATAATAATAATAAAATTAAGGTGTTCTGTTGATTCTTATTAAACATGTTTGACAACAAAGATGGACTGCATTGTGAGAGATAAACTGAATTGTTACAACTCAACCAAGGCTATGAGGTCTATTTCATGAGGACACAAAATCAACTTGTGCCACTGAAATGGTAAAATGTATTTGATATGTATTTTTTTCTTTCTCTGGGCACTCCTGGGCTTCATAAGCACTGCATGCTTCAAAGTAGAGCTGCAACGATTAATCGCTTAATCGATTAGTTGTCAACTCTTAAATTAATCACCAACTATTTTGATAATTGATTGAGTCGGCTTTTCAGACAAAAGTCGACAAAATTCTCTGATCCCAGCCTCTTTAATGTGAATATTTTCTAGTTTCTTCTCTGCTCTGTGACAGTAAACTGAATATCTTTGAGTTGTGGACAAAACAAGACATTTGAGGACGTCATCTTGGGCTTTTGGGAAACACTGATCCACATTTTATAGACCAAATAACTAATCGATTAATCGAGAAAAAAATCGACTATGAAAATATTTGTTAGTTGCAGCCCTACTTCAAAGCCACTTTGAACTCACCATCATCAACTCCTCTTACTGCTTGAACTCTAACTCATCAACAGCTTACTTCAAAACCTCACTCACTTTTACTGGCATATGTTGAGATTTGTATTACCTTATTCTTTGTAACATTCAGGAACGATTGAACAAATGGATTCACTTACAAATCCTTTTATCACCAAAAATGCACTTTGCGTTCTGGCTGAATACAGCCTACTCATTGAATGGAGCAATGTCTTGCACAGATTTAGAAAAAGCTGCTCTTACCTTCAGGCAAAATCAGGGTGTGTATGATCTTTTTTGGTGAATTTCATCAGAAAATATATCTGGATTGTTTGCTTTGAAATATAACACCTATGGATGATATGATTTAAGGACAGTGCTTCAAAGGCATTCCTCTTAACTTGGAACTTGGCCGTCTCAGGGGAATGAGAGCAGCAAAGAGAGGTTGCATCATCACATTCAAAATCCAGAGTCCCTACAGATGTGATGGAGAGAGACCTCCTGTATGGAAGACCGTACCCGTCCATGTCTTATTAAAAACTGATCCGCCTTTTATTAAAGGCTTCTTTATGGGATTTCTCTCTGGTTCAGCAGTGTGAACTGACTGATATGCTCCACTGAGAGGGCCTGAGGCCCCCTGCAGATCTGGCTCCAATTAGAGGCTGTTGGAGACCGAGACACCCCTGGCGGGTTGTGAGGCTTTCCATGCTGAGTGAAAGGTAAGGAAGATATGGTGACAGAAGCTCACTGAGGCGCAAACAGGTGCGACCCGTTACCTTTGCAACTGACAGCTCAAAACCGGTGAAGAATAGAAGCTTCTTTCATTTATTTTATTCATTATGATTTGTTTTGTGAACCGGTATAAGAAAAACACAAAAATCCAGTTTGTTTCAGCTTTTGGTGTTATGTTTTTCCTCCTTTTAACTGCTAGTTAAACTATTGCTCTCAGTCTTGATTGATGAAAGCGTCTCAAAAGAAGCCAATCACAATCTCCCGGAGCCCAAGTTGACATCTTTATAAGTTTTTGTTTCTGACTCAGAGATTAAAACCCAAAGAAAAAGCTAGAACCAAAATTGTTCAACAATAAACCAACAGTGCCAAATGGGGCAAAACAGGCTCCAAGTGAAAGCACATAGATAGGATTAATCATTTAGAGAAAATGTAAATAGAATGGCTGCAGGTAGGACACAACATGGTCTCCACCATAATGTTTCCCTATTGCTCTTCTCTGAATGAAAACATCACCTTCATGTATAACCACGTCAAATGTCTAATTATGAAGAAATATCTTCCACAGCATAGTCCACACATCAAAAATAAAGGATTAAATTGCTTTACTGATTTCTTTAAAGAGAGCTGGCTGTCAGTTTTGGTTTAAATGCAGCTTTCAGGGCAGGCTGCACTGTACACTTTCAATTTCCCTGTTATGCTCACATAATACCAGTGTTTCTTGATGCAGAATATAACTTTTGTGCTTTCGATAAATTGTGATTTCTTTTGTTAATGACCATACCTGCAAACTCAGAAGGGCTGAAAAAGGTGACACATTTTATACTGTTTCTGTTGCCTCTAATTGCCGTTCAGGAGCATCAGAGAGAAGTGCAGACAGGCATTTAAGTGGCACCGAAATCCGCGTTGCTATTCGGTCCAGTAGATAGCGGTCGTATTGGTGCCGTATTAGCAGACACCAATATGGGTCTTGTTTCATAACGTGTTCGTTTTCATTTCACTCAAATCTTACAACAAGATATACATTAAAAATCAGATAACAATACTAGTGCAGTGGAGAAGATAGTCTTGCCAAAATCCTTCACATTGAACTAACATTGTAGGACAACACAATACGCTCATCTTACATTAGCTGACTAGCCGACAAGCTTGCTTTCCATTATAACATTAACGTTAAACACGTTAACAACAACGTTAGAGAAAACAATTACATTGTTGGCAGATAACAGCACTTAGTCCTACCTCAAACTGTCAGTGATGGAGTGACATAGCACCAAAGACATTTTATTGTGAAGAAGACCGCAGTAGGTTTTTGAAACTCCCGTTTATGGGAAATTGTAACCCCCCCCCCAAAATAAAAACTCTTTGGATCTACACGATTCACGTGGATGACGTTTTCCCATTCAAAACGGCCATTTTTGCCGAAAAAACAACAAGTTTGCAGGTATGAATGACATCTTTTTCCTAGTTTCAGGGAAACCAATATGCTTCCATTCCACTTGAGGAAAGCGGTTTCTTTATTTCAGCAGCCTCACTTTATATTTTGTGTCTCAATATTTCTAAACTTGCTAGTTCTTAGCTTTTTGCTTGTTGTTGTTGTTAGTGAAAGTCCAGGAAAAAAAGCCCCCCAAAAGTTTGTGAGCTTGTGAGAGTTTGTTGAAAAAAGCTGTGAATTCTACTAATTTTCCATTTTCAATACAACATGTTTATAGTTGTATAGTAGAGGGAGATCATTCACCTGAAATAATTAAAATGTTCAGCAACTAATTCTTCCACGTAAGTAACATAATGGAAAAATATATCCCTGTTTAGTTTTAGTCTTTCTTTGTCCAGTTTTGGGCATAAAACCTTTCCAGAAAAAAGGTCAACAGGTTTTGGGGGAAAGACAGCCTCATGACCTTTCTGGCCTTTTGAGCCTCAAGCAAAAACGCTGACACTCACCAAACATGTTGCCAATATGCCCGTTTCTGGTCAAAGGCCGCAGCTCATTCTTGCCCCAGGCGTAGCGCTTGTAGTTGTCCCAGGCAAACTTCATCATCTGCAACATAAACAGACACACCGGTCAATGGGCTGACAGCAAAGCAACACACCTCCAGACCCAGACGTAATTAAACTTGGTATAGCTCAAAGGCAACGGGATTGATAGCTTGTTGATCAGACAGGATTAAGGACAGGGATGCAATTAACACACAAAACCGCACCGCTCAACAATAAGACTGACATTTCCCCTGCAGCTTCTCCTCCTAAATTGAATATTGAATAATGTCAGTAGATGAAAAGCAAGTTTAATAGATAAGAACGCATCATAGAGAAAAGAATATTTCTGAAATGATGCTCTGTACTCCTCCCCAAATGCTACTGAAATAAAACTTAAGTGGATGTGATGTGAAGAAGGAAACTGTCTTTGATGCAACAAAACAGAGAAAGCGAGACAGGGACGTAATTTCAGGGGAAAAGCCCAAAGTTGAGTGACGCATCTCTGCCTGCAGTGATAGTTACAATTAGCTTAGAAGCATGTACTGCAAAGGAGAGTTGATTTTTATTAAATCAAATAAATTCACAAACATCAAAAAAGAAAACATAAAAAGGAGCAGCATGCTCACAATGACAATGCCAGCGCACACAGGTGCTGGATCAAAAAAATAAATAATTTGAAAGTAAAAGTCAGACAAGGATCTTCACACTACACTGATAGCTCCCAGCTGATTACATTTTATCTTACAGAACAACATTTCAATCTATCAGAGATCTTAATCAGGCAAATAGATATGTTAGAAAAAATGATGCTTAGAACAGTTTTGCTTCAGTTTCTTTGTTGAACCATTTGCATCCAAACTGCTGTTTTAGTATTTCTGTCTGTCATGTGTTCATCATGAAAGCTGAGTGACCTTGCAAAGAGCACAGCATGTATCCTGAGGGCAGAGCGCATAATGTGGAGGAGATGCTACTGATTGCATGAACTGAATAACTAAGTTGACTCCCAACCCAAGACACTGTTGTGAACAATCGTTAGTCATTTGATGTACTTATGCTGTAAACTGACTACTTGCAAGTAAAAACAAACTTTTGAGAGAACTCTTGATAAATAATTATCCTAACAACATCACAAAGCACAAGCAATATATAGACAATGACAATGCAATCAGACTTGTGTTTTGCAGGTGTAATGTTTAACATGCCACTTAAGTTTAGCTTGATAGAATGCCAACATTTGCCAATTAGAACTGAATACAAAGTACAACCAAGGCTTGTTTTGCAGGTGTTTGGTCATTAACCAAAGTTTTGGATAAATAAAGAGTTTGACCTGATGATGGCGCTGGATTAAAAGTCATGGGATCACTAAAGCTATCACAATTCATCCTGAGGGGAACATGATCACCAAAGGCATTAAGACTTACCCTCTGGGGATCATGAATGTCTTGGCAATATATTTAATAGTAGATATTTCCATCTGGACCAAAGTGGTGGACTAGTTGAGATTGCCATACCCTAGAAAATAAAGGATGTATAAGTGTGAATTATAAATTGTTTAGCTAATGTATAATGTATGTTTAAGTTGAAATGTCTTAAAGGGTTTATATCTCACACCACCATCACTTTGTTGTTATGGAAATAAACTTAGATGAAGACACGCTTTTTGGTTCTTTATATTTTCTAGTTTGCATTGATGTCTGATGTATGACAATAGAGCAATAGTCATATAAGCCGTATTTCCTGATGATTCAGCTGCTATCATTACTTTGCCAGCCAAGCAGCTGGATTTCTTTTTAAAAGAAATGAGAAAACAGTTTCTTCAAAGGGATGTCATGATGTATGTGCATAAGAACAATGCATACTGTGTATAGCCTTGAAATAAATTGAAACCTAATTTCAGCTGCAAGTATACTCAACTGAGGTGCTTTCAATAACAACAACATCATCATGTTAATGAAACTCAATTGTCTTCAGCACGACCAAACAAATAGAGTGGGTACCCTCCATGCAGTCTGTCAAAAGATGGACAGATAGTCACAGATTTCATTTTTTTTTTCAAGGTAACACGATGTCATCTGTATTATCAATACTACATGAGACTCCTAGCTCTCCTGAGGTGGGCTCGAATAAGCCTGTGAGAAATAGACAACATGAATCCGATTACCTCTGACATGGCTTCCAATTGAAAATCCTCTCACTCTAAAAAGCGTGTTTGTGTACAAAGCTCCAACCATTTCTCACACTAAAACAACCACAGTGTCCATAAAATACATACATGTTCAAATAAATGTATGAAATGTATGAAAACAGCGACTACAGGGTCAGGGAGCTGAGATCTGATTACAGGTGCATTGTATGCCAAAATAAACAATTTTGAAGCCTTTGCGCCAGTTTGATTTGTGATCTGGCATTTGGTCCGCAACACATTAAAGCACTATGTACTAAGAAAAACATTCACAGAATAAAAGGAACACCACATTAGGATCATTTTTGTTTGTTTTTAAATCTAGAGTATGGCATGAAATCTGAGAAAGCAGCATTTTAAACAGTTTTTTCTATTTACTTTTGTAAATACTAATAATGTATGCAGCAGCAAGCTCACAGAATGTGAAAAACAAGCACACAATATGATTAAAGGGAATACCACCAATAAATCTTATGGTGGAAATATGTCCACAAAATTATATAGAAATTTTCTATAGAAAGTGTTGGAAGAACAAAAGTACCCGGTGCCAGTCTGATTGTCCATCCAGAATAAAAAACAGCAAATGTCTCAGGTTATATTTAAAACGTACTCCATCCTGTCTTGCTCATTTGGTAACTTTAAAAGCAAAAGAACCAAAGCATAACGAAAAAAGTAGGATTTGATAAATGTTAGAACCCTGTGTTCCTCTGTGTTTATTTGGAAGACATTACAAACTGTACGTCATTTGGTCTTAGCAGAAATGATCAAATGGCATGATGGAAACTGCGAGGGAAGCAGGACTTTATGACCGTCATCAAATAAATGTTGGTGAAAGTAGAAAACAGGCAGATGGCATGCTCAAACTGCATGACTAAAGGCATAGAAAATGTAAAATGGCAGCATTAATCATCAATGGCATGACTCTAAGCGTTGCTAAAAGAAAGGATTTAATGCAGCTGGCATTGAGAAATTATGATGGGCATTTGTCACTTTTTTATGAGGTTTTATAGATGATTTATCAAAACAATAAGCAACTGATTAATTGGTGATGAAAAAAATTATGTTTTTTAGGATTGCTTCATAACTTGTCACAAAGAATACATCCTGACAAAGACATTTCCACGATTTACCAAGTAAAATTGAAGACCTATTTATTACCACACAGAGTGCAATTTAATACCTGTTTCATGATCATACCGGCCAAAATATGAATGGATAATCAGTAGGCCTAGAATTATGTATCATTATACCACCTTTTTTCCCAGTACTTTCCAGCAGGATTCCTAATGATATAGTTAATCAAATAAAGGCAACCTCGACCCAGATAAGCAGGATATAATATATGGATTAATCAATTGAAAATGTTTTGTGGTAAAAATTTAGTTTTTTAAGTTTTTGCTAAAATCAATGAAATCATACTCAGCCACGGAATGAAGCAATCTTACCCAATATGAAAACACCATTAGTATTAAAAAATACCTTCAAAGATTTAGGAAACTAAATTCAATGCTTTTTAAGACTTTTCAAGACCTGAGGCCTGTACTACGAAGAAAGGTTTGGCGTTGACGAGGTAACTTCAGGTTCAACCCAGGGTTTTGGGTATCACGCCGGTGGCTAATTTGTTACCGGGTTAAATCGCTGTGGGAACTAATGCTGAACACCTAACCTGCTTGGGAGCAGGTTATGTTGGAGATTAGAGATCAACCGTGATAAACCGTAACTCTCTCCAAAATCCAACCTAGGGTGTTTTTGTGAATGTACCTGAGTCAAACTCAATGTTCTCAATGCTTGCGTTAATGTGTAGAGCCCCTAGTGATACTAAAAGCAAAGTTTCATGTTGTGTCGAGCCTTCTTAGTGTTTCAAAAATAGCTATTTTGAGGCTAGCATAAAAGTGCCCCTAGCTCTCCCATTCAAAAGGTCAGTTGACCAAAGACGAGAATACGGTAAATCTTAAAAGTGGCGCTTCCGTCCTAATTATGCTTTTAAACTAAAGTTTGACTTACGTACATTCATAAAAACACCCTAGGTTGCATTTTGGAGAGAGTTACACTTTAAAGCACCGCCTACTGACCAATCAATACTCCATGAATAACGGCGTCACCGTTCTTAGCAGATCCAGTGGAGCTCGGTGCGCGGAGAGAGAGAGAGAGAGCGATGCGCTCATAAAAGTTAAAACATTTAGAGAGCAACAACCCCGTTAACATTCCTTGATGGGTATTTTTATGAAAGATATAGATTTTCAGCGGAGGGAATTATATATAGGCTATTTGTCAGCTTCTTGAGCCGTGTGTTGTTAATGCGCACATTGGTTTGAATTATGTTTTCATATTTTTTATTTGCTCTTACGATCGCTTACCACTGCCTGGGTTGCAACTGAAATTATAGGCTAAAGCAACGGCAGTTTATGGAAAGCACAAGTGTAATAATGGTCAGATCTTGTGCCTGACTGATGAAGTGATATTGATGAGTGTTGTGATTTACGCATAACTGCGTCAGCTTTTTTTGCCAGCTTTCCTTCCAGCGTTTTGCCTGTAAAACCGTGTCTGTGTTCTTCATATTTATGTAGTATTATAGTTTGCTCCTCTTATGTAAAATATGTGGCTGTGGTAGATGTTTGCGATTGGCCATGCTGCGCAAACACCGCCTCTTATGTGAACGCGCGCATCGCTGGATAGGGAAACCCTGGGTTAATTGAACTAGCTGTTAACCACTGTTGTGACACAGTTTATGCGGGACCGCGGTTGTTAGGTTAGGTGAAGCCGGGTAACTACTGAACTGAACTGAACTACTGAAATAAATCCAGGGCATGTTGATCTTGATTTGTAGTACAGGTCTCTGTACAAGGAAAAGCTTAGTTTTCATGCCAAAATGTAAGCACGATCAAACTCACACTCCATAAGAATAAATGGCTCAGCTTCCTGCTGCTACACACTGAAGCTGTGTCATTCCAATGAAAGGCCAAACAGATATCTGGCATTGTGTTTTCACATCCCTGCTGTTGTGCGCTGCACAGGTTCAAGGTGTGGGAGGACCGAGATCACAAACTCGTAGGATTGCTGATGTAACAACCCATCATCACAGCACACAACACACACAGCACTAATCAATACCTACAGCCGAGGCCGAGCATACCGCCCCCAACGCTGCTTCTCCAAGAGAGCGAATGGATGAATGATTAATTTCCAGTGGCACAAAAAGCAGACATGATCTGACAGGACACTGACAATTCTTTGTTTAAACTAATTGGCTGGTTGTTGGGCAGAGGAGATCAATAACTGAACACAGAGCCAGTGATTACAATGAACCAGGGACTGACCAGGGATACAATGTGCCAACACCAAAACCGTCAGAAGTCATGCACTGCTGATCATGCGATCAAGGATAGTCACGTATCATCAACCGGATCATAAAAGTGACACAAGCCGTTGCATAAGTGATTACATGTACGCCACATCAACTCAAAAGCCTTTATTAAAATCCCTGAGGAATGTTTCCATTATATGCAACACAAACACAGGCAGAGCCTGGGAAATCCTGAAACTGCAGCAATATTCCCTTTCCTTCTCTTTAAAAGAAAAGAAAAAATGTATTGCTCTTTTTAAATCCCCCAAAACTATACAAAAAAACATGTCTACTCTCAAAATTGTCTGAATGAGCTATGCTTTGCAATACTGAAAATCAACTAGCCTATGTTTCTAGTGTAGACTGTAACACTCCCAGAGGAAATGACACCATAGGAGGGTACAATCATCTCAGTGTGGGTACTCGCCTTCCTAAAGAAAGGCCCAGCATGGACACAGAACCGGACTGCAGCAGGTTTTTTTCTTTGCATCGTTCAAAGCAATACTGAGTCTCTCTGGACTGAAAACTAGAGAAGCACAGGTGTATCACAGAAAGAAGATAACGTACAAACATGATAGTCTGCTGTGTCAACATTAAAAGTACAGGAGTTTAGGAGTTCAAACTACGTTAAATTTGGATATACGGTAACTGGCTTTTAAAGCTTTTTTCATCTGTCACTGCAAAAATGAGACTGATCCAACAAGGTCAAATATTTAACAATTTCAAAGGATGATGCGGAGGCAAAGAACCATCTGGCACACAGCAGATACAATCTGAACTAAGGTTTCTTTGAGGCAAAGACGGATATAAATAAAGGAGAGATAACGAGCAACTTCCAAACCACAAGTACTGTTGCAGAGGAAGAGACGTTATAATGAGATGTTGCCGAAGGGAGAGGTCTGAATCTGGAGTTTAGATGAAGTGATAAGTCTGAAGGTTAAGGCTGTGCTAATATTTTAATCATCTAACCAATGGGGATCACAATTATCAGCATGGGGGTCTCCACACTGGATTATTCCTAAAGAGTATAACTGTGTTTTTTCCTCTCATGACTTGCTGTTGTTTAGAGTTGATGCTTTGTATCAGCTGAAACCCCTTTTTAGTCTTGCATACTCTATAAACTATTCCCTGGGAAGACATGCTTGGTATTCCCCCCATTAGGCTGTCAGGATTCAACACTAGTCTGCACAGATGGTTTCTCTGAGGCTGCAGCTCAATGATACTGGTGAGAAGTGCAGGTTATGGGTTACCAGTAGGGGTGTGAATCTTCACTGGCCTCACAATTCAATTCCGATTATCCTGTCAACGATTCGATACGATTCGATAACCCGATGCATCACGATGCGCCACCTCCTTCAATTTATTATATATTGTTACACATGGCTTTCATCAACACATTCAAGTCAGATATGAACTCCCATTTCGTAAAAAGACACTTCCTGAATGTAGCGGAGTCTGAACACAGAAGACAACAGACATAACGCAAAAACAAAAAAGCAGCAAACTGGAAATCAACAAGAAACATCAGTAGGCAATAATCGATTATTGTCTGTTACTGCATCGATGCAGAATCATCCACGTCCGCATGGCAGCAATGATTAATTTCAGCACCCCTAGTTACCATCTATTCGGAATATATATTTTACAATAAGAAAGTCACATTTCATTGTGGTCGTCGCTAATTAGCAAACAGAGTTTAAAGTGGTTGCACCACCAGTGAAGATCATTACACTGGTTCATTAAAAACATGGATCTGACAGCTGGGCATGGACTCAGTGGCCCCTGCGTGGCCCACGAGAGGAAGCTATGCAGAGACTAACTGGTGGGCTGAACAATTTGTATCTTATTCTGGATTACTAATTAGAGCAGATCTTTTGCTTAAGGCAAAACAGTCCTCACCCCTCCTGATATCACCATATTGTGCAACTTGTGGGTTTCTTTAAAGAACCCTGCTGTGGAAAATCGCAGCACTACACACTGATATAACAGCAGAAAATGTTTTACTCAAGAAAGATACATATTAGATATTTGTGATACATACTGTACACATCATGCAACATTATAAAATACAAGAAAAGTCTAATTAAGAGCTGAAAAATAAAGCAGAGGTTGTGGAGATCAAGAGTGTTGGTGTTGGAATCTGTATGTGACAACAGAAAAGCAGGACCACACCATCACTACTGCTGCGGCAGATAAGAACTGAGCTACATCCTGCTAATGAACTTGCATTATAGCGCGCTCTATACTCTTACATGTTTATGAGAAAGTTATGGAGAACAACAGGAAAACCACGCAAAATGGGAATATGCATACAGTATATTCAGAGTCTCACTTGCAGATAGAAGACATGGTAGATTAAGATTTTTTTTTTTTTTTTAAAGGATTGAAAAATATTTCAGACTCCTTGTGTTGTGGTGTGTTACAGCCTTAAAAAAGAGCTTCAGTGCAGTGTAGTGGTTATACAACATGAAAATGTACTTCTAGGATTCAGTTTCAGGAGCTTGATTCCCACTGGGACCGTCCATGTTGAAAATGTATGCACTTGTGGTGCCATCTGGCACTTTGGATAAGAGCATCCTACAAGCAGCATGCAGTATGCGACCAGAAAAAACCCTCTACGCAAGTTTCCAAGTCTCCAAAACTGGTCATACAGCATGCAGCGTCTTACTAGTACACATTTGGAGGAACCAAATAACAAGAGTGGGATCCCCTCACAAAAGGGGATGTTGAGATTTATTATTTTCTGAACAAATTCAGCTACAAGTATTACAACTTTCATAATCATACTATAGTCCAAAACTGACAGAAGTCACAACACATCCAATGTCATGGTTAAATTAAAAAGGATCAGTAACAGTACATAATTACAGATTCAGAATGCCAGAGTATAACACATATCAGTTAGCTGAGAAAGAACAAATGGAAAAGAAAAAAGCATGCAAGGAAAGTAAAGCATAAGCAAAAGATGTTAACGTTTGATTATTAATGAGCCACAGCTTCAACCGCTCAGTAAATGAAAGCTTATGGAGAGTCCATTCTTCATTGATTTTGCTACTGTATTCACAGAATGCAGTCTCTTTTCTCAAAACACTGACAAGACTCTGTGTAAGCCATGGTGACCACACACCTCTTTCTTAGCTAAGACAACATGGATCATTTCATACCACATGAACAAGAGTCTTATAAATAAACATAAAGCATGCCTAAAGCACACTTGACACTTTCCCAGCCTGCAAGTGTTGTAATGCAGCTGTTATGTTTGCTTCCACGAGCGAAGCTTCCCTTTAATCTGAGGAAGCTTTGGGTGGATCATGGATAATAAATCATCCCAGCACCTTGGCATGGCAGCCCCAAGACACTGCGGCATTAACGAGGTGCTGTGTCATCACCTGAAACCGGAGGAACCTTTGGCAGAGAATATACAGAATCAGCTTTCCCCCACCGTTTCCCCCTGAACTCCCCACCTTAACTCACACATTCCCCTCCCGACACACTTCGTCCAGCTTCCAGTGTTAGACCTGCTCTGGAGCTCAGCCATTTCCTTCCTATTAAAACCACATATATGGTGAGCGGTAACGGAGCCTTGCAGGTCTCTGAAGGCCAGTGAGGTCTCCTCCTGAGTCAGCACAACACTGTGGTCAATTACAAGCAAGTCCCAAAACAAGAGCCAAAGCTGGACAACCAGACAACGCTGAGCTGCAGATCATTCATGCAAGGAATTAATGAATGTCTGGAGTCAATCACAAAATCAGATGATCATATATATTAAATACAAGGATATAGGACTGGTTCAGGGGTGTGTGTGTGTGTGTGTGTAATGTAAAATGTGCAAAGTAACTATAAACCAAATATTCCAACAGACTTCTGATTAGAATATGCCTGCATAGTCCTTATAATTGACAATAATTGAGTCAGCAAGCCTTGGTACACTCATATTATGCGTATAACCAGCTGCAATAAATAATGTGAGCAAAATCAGTGTTCACTGAATCATTGTTACAACTGATGCGAACACCTGGATTCGAGCTTGTTTTAGCAAATCATACCCAGAGAATTAGCCTCCATGATGTTCATCCACTGTGATTTTCTGCTGCATTATTTTGAAGCCAACTGTTGGTATCCAACTTTTGAAATAACATTTTTTAGAGCATTTCAACGAATGAAATTTAAATCAATGTTAAGTCTTCACAATGTAAATTCACACTGGTGCTACATATGTATGTATTTGCCTGTGTCCCTCTCTCCTTCTGGCAGGTGTCCTCGCCTCTCGCTCCAAAACGGATCATTAGGAGAGATATGTGGCCTGTGCCAAGTTGTCTCCTGAGCGTCTCCCACTGGTGGGTTGAGAGTTCCAAAGCGCATGAAAGATTCATGCCAAGAGACAGACTCGCCACAAGGAGACTATTAAAATGTCTGGACTCGGGTCTTCAATTGTTGGGGAGGTAGACCTGGAGTATTAATGTGCCTAAATGGCCCCAGTAGAGCCAGCTGATAAGTAATGAAGAGAAAGAGGGACATGACAATAGAGTTGTGAATAGACCTAAGTATGAATTTAAAACTGCTTTAAAAGGAAGTCAGTATCGGAATAATATACAAATTTTAGGGCTTTGTCTTAAGATGGGCAGACACTGTGTGTTTCTAATAATCGTGAACGTTGCACACAACACGTTTTAGTCGCCTTTCTGCACGTCCACCTGCAGGATGTGGCTCAGGTGGGACGAGCAGTCGCCTACCAATCGGAAGGTTGGTGGTTCGATCCCTGGCCCTGCAGTCCCATGTCGAAGTGCCCCTGGGAAAGACACTGAACCCCAAACTGCTCAGAATGCTGCGCCATTGGAGTGTAAATGTTTGTGAATGTTTATCTGATGAGCAGGTGGCATCTTGTACGGCAGCCTCGGTATGAATGTGTGTGGATGGTGCCTGTACTATGTAAAAGCGCTTTGAGTAGTTGTTAAGACTAGAAAAGCGCTATATAAATACAGTCCATTTACATTTAATGTAAACATAAATGCTGATCCCCAGGTTGGTGTCTTCTGACAATTCAAATTCAAGACCGCATCCTTAACATCCATCTTCGTTCGCTTATCAAGGATCGGGTCGCGGGGGCAGGAGCTCCAGCAGGGGACCCCAAATTTCCCTTTCCCGAGCCACATTAACCAGCTCCGACTAGGGGATCCCGAGGCGTTCCCAGGCCACGTTGGAGATATAATGCCTCCACCTAGTCCTGGGTCTTCCCCGAGGTCTCCTCCCAGCTGGACGTGCCTGGAACACCTCCCACGGGGGGCGCCCAGGGGGCATCCTTTTCTAGATGCCCGCACCACCTCAACTGGCTCCTTTCGATGCAAAGGAGCAACGGCTCTACTCCGAGCTCCTCACAGATGACTGAGCTTCTCACCCTATCTATCCCTATAAGGGAGACACCAGCCACCCTCCTGAAGAAACCCATTATGCCCTCTGGCTCAGCTCTCGTCGTCACAACGGTGCGATAAAGTGAATGTAATACGGCCCCTGCTACGCCTCCGACCACTCTCCCACTCCATTGTCCCCTCACACGCGAACAAGACCCCAAGATACTTGAACTCCTTCACATGGGGTAAGGACTCATTCCCTTAATAATATTTAAAGGTGCCCTGCCACGCGTATTTCATTACTTTGTGGTAATGTCTGAAGTTCTACCATGGACTTTTTGTGGAAAAAATGCCTTCGTTACCTTGTTTCAAGCCATTCTAGCGTGGTATAGAAAGCCTGCAGGAAGACTCAGCTCAATTTGTGCCAGTTCTCATTCATATTCAACAAGCTAAGCTGCTTGACTCTAATTGGCTAACAGCTAGCCAATGAGAGCCTGGCTATCAGCATCCTTTACCCAGCTCAACTGGGCGAGCTCATGAATAGTATTGAGCTCAGGCAACACCACGTCAGACTGACCAGCTTTTGTAATTGGCCTGATTTCTCCACTTATTTTCAGTGGCTAGAGCTGATAGAGGAGGTAGCAGTTCATTTTCACCTTCACAACACAAACACATATGGACCTAACATATTTCAAAAAATACAAGTAAAAATGGTTTTGTGTGGCAGGGCACCTTTAACAATGATATCAGAAAAATCAATGGATTAATCAATGACTGCAGGCTTACGCACAGAAGTACTTTATCTTATGAACAAAGGTGTTACGTCCAAACAGAATCAAAAGGAACAATCTTTTTTTTCCTACAAAAGATTTAAGTAAATGAAGGTGAAGTTATTAAAATATAAAAAACTTATGTAGAATTAACAGATTTGTTTTAGCTACAAATGCCACATACACTATGAAGTACATATCTACATACTCAGAGCTTCAACAACAGTCACTATTTGGGTGGAAACTTGATTGAAACACTGGATTAACAATTGTATTAACCGAGCTGCTGTTTCTTCAAGCATTCAGTGTTTGTCTGCACAAGAGCGTTTTCCCCTCCTTTCAGTTTCCTTGGATCAAAGAGCCGGCTCAATCAATAGACCTTTCCAGAAAAGTTTATGTAATATGGGTGGAGAGCTGAGTGGTCTCTAAACTTTGTGGAATAACAGGAACTTTCACAAGAAATATTCACAGACCAAAGAATTCTCCAGAAAACCTGTAACCTGCTGTCCTCCCCTCTCACGCATCTTGCTGACAGCCGCTCTCTCCACAAAAACAAGCTCGTAATGAAATTGCAGGGATGGTGCGTGCGGAAAATGAGGGGGTTAGTGAAAGCAAATACAAACCATTACAGGGTTTTTACAGTATCATTAGAAAGAGTAGAAGGCAGAAAAAGGCAGAAGACAAAGGAGCAGGGAAGTGAAAGAAGGACATACAGAGGAGTGGGAAGTAATTCGTCTGAAAGAAATTGCCAATTTGAGTGTGCTGGCCTGGGAACCACAAAGTATCCTGTGTGGATCACAGTGTTGTAATGTAACAAAGTACAAATACTTCACTACTGTACTTAAGTAGAATTTTCACGTATCTGTACTTTACTTTGTTATTTATATTTCCAGAAACATTTACCCCACTACATTTCCTAAATAAAATGTATACTTTTACTCCACTACATTTCCCCTAAGCATCTTAGTTACTCGTTACTACAAAATAAAATCAGAAGAAATTTTTTACACTGGAAAAAAGCAGGTTTGGCAAATCATTGCTCCTAAATTGCAAAGATATTGCACACTCCATTGCAGTTGGTGACCTAATGCCTGTTTGTTGCGAAGTGGCAAAAAAAACAACCATAGGCCAAAACTAAAGAGGAAGAGGAGGAAGCATAATGACTGACAGTGTCATGGAAGCACCTGGTGCAGGCTCTGCCGCCATGGTAACAGATGATGACCACCCCGGTGATGAAGATAACATTACACACCTTTGGCCATAAAGTTCATAATCAAAGTTTTTTTTTTACTTTTACTTCTAATACTTAAGTACATTTAATCATAGATACTTTAAGACTTTTACTCAAGTAATATTCAAAAAGGAGACTTTAACTTCTACCAAAGTAATTTTCTGGTAAGATACTTGTACTTTTAATCAAGTTTTGCTTTCAAGTACTTTATACAAGACTGGTGGATCATAATAGTGAGCCCACTGTGCTTATTAGAAATTAGTAGTAATAGTAGTAGTAATAAGTCATAAGCGTGAAAGCATGCCTAGCCTTGCTAACGGGCAAAAGAAATGCTCACAAAACATATTCACTAATGGTTTATCACATTGGCAGAGCATTTCTCAAATTCTACTGATTCTTCAAACACAGAGGAAAGGTTTGAACTCAAAGATGATCAAGCTTGTCACTGCTTTCATCTTAAATTTGGGACTTCTCAGGAGTGAAAAAATCATTTGGATACCAACTGTTGCCAGTGCTGAATTAGTTGTGTGCTTCCCCCCCCCCTCAAAACCAATTAATTTATTATGTTTCTGTTGATAAGAATTTGCATACAAAGAGTTTGTGTGGTTGCTTTATTCGATTAGTAAGATGCCGGCCTCGAAGATAAAATAAATAAATAATGAGAAACAAATTCATTTATTGTTGCAATTCATTATTTTCCAAATAAAAATGTCATGGTTTGTGAATAAAAACAATAAACCACTGCCAAAACCTTATGGTCTTTAAACAAATCATGAAAGAAGCAAAAAATATGGATAAAACAGCCTCTGCCTTCCACTAACTAACAGACCTCCTAAATTGTAATTTTTATAACTTGGCCTGCAGACGCCACATGTACAGATAAGCAAAATAACCTCTTGAAGGAACAGTTCTTTAATTTATTATCACTTTCAGACACAAGCAATTTAAAATGCAAGATGCATTTTCGCTGAGCTGTGAATGCATGTCGAGGAAAATGATATATTCATTTTCTTTTGCTTTGAGGTAGCTGGGAGACATCAGTCACCTTGCCAGAACTGTTTGACAGCCCCATTCTTTGACTTTAATGAAATCTCAACTCAGAAACGAGCCAATTCCAAAGCTCAGACAATGAACCCTCTACTTCCTTATCCTCTGACACACACAGCAGAGCAGGCATCTCCCTGCCAACAACCACATCCAGTAAATCCCCAAAATATCATCTTCAATTAAAAACAATGGCAGCCTAAGCTTTTGAGCGGATCATGACTATATTAACACATCAATAGTTCTTTCAATGGAAATTTTAAATGCAGTGATGTCTGGCCTGCTGACATCCAACTGTAGAAACAGATGATTCAGTGAATATGTTATTAGAGATGCAGGTCAAAAAATTAGAGAACTACAACAGTTGCAAACCCCAAGTCTTATATAACTCTTAATTTAAGGAGGAATTTAATAATAATTAACGTGTTTGCCCATTTCCATAACTGATGTTATCAATTACCATATGAAAGACAATTACCGGTATTTCATCCAAAATCATCTAGAGTTCTGTGGCCATCATACGGCCATTGACGTATCAGTTGATTGTAATTGTCTCAACATAAACAAACAACACAGGGCTCAAGAGTGCGACCAATTTGGTCGCACATGCACCCAAATTTTGTATTAACATTTTTCCTAGGTCGCACCGGTGCACCTAACGTCCTCTCCGCTGCCTTACATGACCCATTTCTTCTGTAAAGCCGTGCACGTGTTTGGATCTCTCCTACTCTCCGCACAGCCCCGCCCCCATTCACACTGTCACACACAGACTCCCCTGTAACGTGGAGAGACACGGCGTTGGTCCACACTGCGACATTTGTCTACAGTTTTAATTGTTATTAACACAGCTCTATATCGTTAAGCATGAGAGGGCGCCCTCTTTCTCTTTTAATCAGTCTATTATTGTTGTTGATAAGTGAAGGTGCTTTCTCAGATATATATATATATATATATATATATATATATATATATATATATATATATATATTTATTTTTAAATATATCCTAGGCTATTTATGTGTTTCAGCTGTATATTTTCAAACTGAGAAGTAAACCCTGTCTTTGCATTTCATAAAAGAGCTTGTGAAAAGTGGCTTTGACTTAAAACGGACACTTTGAGCCATGAAATGTGTTCAGTGTTCAGGGAAGCACTTTGAAACCGTAGCACTTTCTATTTTGAAATGTTTTACTTAAAATGTTTTAGTTTGGCAGCTCAGTGAAGCACTTTAAACATGTTTTTATATATGCAGTATGATTGTGCTTCAACTAAAAAGTATTTACCTACACCTTATTCTGTTTAAAATCATTTACATAATATAAATGAATGAATGTATATGGAGCGTGATAAAAAGGTGACCTTGAAATTGTGGCGTTAAAGGAAAAATTTGGGTGCACCTAAATTTTGTGCTGGTGCACCCAAATAAAAGTTAGGCGCACCAGTGCAACCAAGGCAAAAAGTTAGTGTGGAGCCCTGCAACATAAACAATCTTGCAATGCTGCAGAAGAAAAAAAGTGGAAGAAATATGGGCGATCGCTGTAGAGAAGGAAATTGAAGAAAAAAAAATGTCACACTTCATACGCTTATAGAAAAGTGTTATATCCTGCAGGAGAAATTGATACATTTAGTTTAATCTTTCCAATGGCGACGTCTAAAACACCCTATGTCTGTTTTTGAACCAAGACAGCACTACCATTACTGCATATAGTTTTTAGCACAGCACAACAAATTGTATAATTGGTGTGATGTGAAAGCATTAAAGCCCTTTTTAAAGCCTAAAGGGGATTATTGATCATTTTTTGAAACACAAACCTGGAGGGGAAAAAAAGAAGAGATTTACCACATCAGACATTATTGTATCTGTACGTGATCCGCTCTACAGAAATGGCCGGGAGCTCACTCAGAGATCTATCTGAGGTACTAAGCTAAAGGCACAAGCCAAAAGCCATGCTATTGCTGTGACCGAAACACTTGCATGCTAGGCTTAGCTATAGATCCACTTCAAATGGATCAGCAAACTTATGAGAGCTCTGCTGTTCTATCGTGCTACACAGCATCACGTCCAGGGGTTCTTCAGGTGGCGAGTAAAAGCAGTTCAGCTGAAAAACAATTCATTCCCAAGTTTAGAATATAAACGGCGAACACAGCAGCTTAAGGTGACCCTGTAGTCTATCATAAACACAGCTTTGGAGCCCCAGGATTAGCGGTCTTCCTTACGGTGAAACCGGCACCCTCGGAAACACCAAATCGTATCACCCCTTGGCCTCTCAGATAACAGCTATTACACAGAAGTCGCAGAGGACACTGGGATGGTATTGAGAGATGTGTTGTGGAGAACAAGTTTCTAATAAGTGCTGCCTGATTCTCAAGTGCGGTGATGTGCTCTGGCCATCTCTCAATGTAGTTCTGTTTAAACACTGAAGGTGAGTAAACAGGTGTAGTATACACAGAGGGCTTCATTTCAGAGGCATGACGGGCGAAAGCTCACACCTCAACACAGACAGGGAGGAGGGGAACAAAATACGGGAATAAAAACCCAGGCCACTCGTGAAATGTTTGAACAGAGACTACTGGTGGTTTAAAGGGACATATTGCCATAGAGATCACAATCCATGGGAAGTTGAGCCGAGATGGAAAAACGGAGAACGTGTTTTTCTTTGGATGCTATTTGAGTGAAAGGACTAACATTTCAACACAAGGTGCGTCTGCAGAGTCAAAATTAAAAGGCACAATCCAAGACAGGGTTTTTCCTGCATAGAGGAATTTTTGGTGCCCCACCCCCAAAGAGGTTTTAATCAGCCCCAAATTCCTTTTGGCACCAAAATGATAAGAATTGAGCATAAAAATAGCAATTAAAATCCTCTCTAACTGTGTTAAAGAGCAATTTACCAATCAACTATTGTATTATTGTACAAATCTGCTACAGCAGTAATACCTTATGTAAGTCACTCCTACATTTTTCAACTGAGGAGCAAAACATGCCCCTTGGGAAAAAGATGCGATGCTCTGTTCATACTAATCAAGTGAACTGGGCTTTGTTGTCAGATGCGAAAGCCCCCTTCCCTTACTGCATTATATACCATTCAATTTACAATTTTGAATTGTTACCTGCCAAATTGTGTATAAAATATTTGCAGTACAATTAATATAAGAAGTCTGCACCTCTTTCCGCGTGTGCACCCCCCCCCCGGGTCAGCTACCACCACAAATAGAATCTAATTGTGTTGGAAACGCTGTATATATACACACACAATACTTTTACAATACTTTCATTATGAAACATTTCTGAAATCTTTTCTTTTACATGTAGATTGAGCATGGTTTTCTTTCGATGCAATATATAGCTACTAAAATACATCATACTAATACTAAAAGGCCAATAAACTTGTTAAATGTGTGTCAAAGGGAATGTTCAGTTTCAGTTGTGATCCATCAAAAGCTTATGAAGCCATCAAAAATGTGCTCAATCATAAGCTTGGAAACCTCCTGCTGTGTTACTCACACCTTCTCATACCCTGGGGGGGTTGCTGTCATGGAGTTGAATCACTGTGACACCAGTGCTGTTTACCTCCTAATAAATAGAAACACTTGCACCGGATGCAGGTCAATAACTTATGGTGCCATAATGTGGCAGAAAATGTGCATAAATATTGGATATGAAAAGTCTATCCGCATATAAAGCAGCTCCATTCCCCTAAAAAAATGTATTCAGCCACGGCAGAGTAGGGAACTTGGATTAAAGCTTGTCGAACAAGGCAAATGTTCCTGCATAAAAATGAAATGGCTTTAGTACACTTAATGTGATTTAAATTATTACACATATTTCACACAAGAATCCAAACTACAATCAGCCACATCTTTATGTTAAGCTAGTGCAGAGAGAGTTTGTCAGTCCCCTGTGTTCTTTAACCACCACTGACCAGACCAGGAATATGGTGTTAAAGCAGTTCTGTGTCTCAGAAAAAGCTTTTTGTGCTCGAGTTTCAATCCATTTTAACGCCCTAAAATGTGTCCTGGGAGCAGGAGAAAATGAGTTAGTCGGTGCAATGCCCAGCTATTCTGAGCGAAGCCATTACAGAAGATCCGCAGAGACGAAGCAAGAAACTTAAACAGACCGAGAGGTCCGTCTTGTGCGAGATTATTGTTTCCCCCCCTTGATCCTTTCTATTTTTATTGCTTTTTCTATTATTTTGCTTGTTTTCCCTCGCCTCGTTTGTGCTTACCTTTGTATAGCTCTCTTAGCTTTTATTCTCTTTACTGATTTTCCATCTCCTCTCCCATTTTCTGCCGTCCTCCACTTATTCTCATCTAATCTCCTGCTTGTTTTGGTTTTTATCTGATAAGCTTGTGAAGTGGTACGGTGTACAGAAAATGGAAAATACATTTTAATTTTAATAATATATAAAGTCAGCAGCAGAGGCCTGTAACTTGCCATCTGTTGTCTGCATGAATGACTTACCACAGATGGGCAACAGTTCCGACTTAGGAGGACAAGCGCTCAACGTGGTCCTATAAAACACGTTTATCCATTCAGTGGTGTAAGTCTTGAGAGTAGAGTAGGTTCTATAACACACTTTCCAGCTACAACTCGCTTCTTTAGTCAACAGTTACTGTTGATTCTGATATTTGCCATGTGTGTGCAGCCCTATCCACTGTGATGGGATTCAAATGTTTTTTTTCCTTCTGTTTCTGTGTCTGCAAAATGCTGATAAGTCCCAGAAAGAGTCACATTACACCCTTCTTTTGCTCGCCCCCTTGCGTGATCATACCCTGGGGCTTTTAGTTATTACTATAGTGTGTGTTTGTATGTGAGAATGTCTGTCTGTGTGTGTGTGTGTGTGTGTGTGTGTGTGTGTGTGTGTGTGTGTGTGTGTGTGTGTGTGTGTGTGTGTGTGTGTGTGTGTGTGTGTGTGTGTGTGTGTGTGTGTGTGTGTGTGTGTGTGTGTGTGTGTGTGTAGAGGCAGACACAAAGAAAAGACAAAGAGAAGGATAAGTACAAGTCTGATTGGAAATGTGAAAAAAGTACTAAGGCAAATGGAAGAAAGGAAGCGGGAGCATTTGTTATTAGTCTGTTTGGGCAGAGGTTCAAGGCAGGTGTCTGTGTCTCCTCTCGCATTATTTACTCGGCAGGCTGAGCGAGTCAGAGAAACCTGCAGGTAGCTGACTCTAAAACAACACAGTTGATCAAAGATTGTAAATAAGAGCCTGATGAATATGCACTCTGTCATGTCCCTTGTCTCATGCTGAGAATGATGTGACAGAAATGATAAGTTGCAATCTGCGTTAGCTGCTGCCTACAAGCAGCAGTGGGGGAGATATGAACAATCATAAACGTCTAAAAGCCGAGTCCTACAATGAATTTTAAACTGATGTTAGCAGGATGGTGTAAGCAAATACGTAGATGCACAAACATACCATAACACACATACTTTAAAAAAAAAAAATTCCATCTGAATTCACACACATTCCTCCCTTGTGATTTTTCTTCCTGCAGCAATCCTGCTCAGTGATGATCAGTAGCCTCTGGGACCAAACACACTGTTCCAGACGTCCAGTTTTCACTGACCAGACATTGAGGTGAAAATCCAGGCCTGATCCAGACCTGGTCCATATGTGGTTTTAGCCTGAAGGCCATAATAGCAGTGTTCTTTTAAATACATCTGAAAACATTTCACCCTGTATCCCCTTCTTTGCTAGACTGGGTAAACCCAGCCCGATCTGCCGGCGATTTGATTTTGCCCTGCAGTTCAGGCTGGAAACCTGTACTTTTATCTATCCTGCTTCCGTTACAAATTTGCGGGAAACAATCACAAACTGGCTTATCCACCTGGCGCGCTATTGGCGGGTTAAACACGATGACAATAGAGAAACGACCAAGCAGATTTTCATTTACATTCAACAAGCTGGCCACCGAAGCGCAGCACTCCATGGCAGCAACCCGTTGATGCCGCTGTCGCTGCTACGTCACCCGGATCGTTGGTCTGATTGGTTGAAGGACTCTTGCGTACAGAGTCATTTGAACTATGCCCCGTGCCTCTTGTGCAGAGAAAATACAGAGCAGACTCCCCAGACTAACGTTCAATCTTAAAAGATTGAGCTTGGTCTGGTGATAGCCAGACTACTTCTTTGCAGCTGCATAGACAACTTAAAGTACCTTCTCCCTTAGCTCACCCTTCACTATTCACTTCATTTAAAAAATGTGATTGTAAGAATTGCTACTTGACCACGTCTGCTCTTCGTCAGCAACAACTTAACTGTACATTCAAAAAACAAGTTAGAGCTTATAAGCACGGCCAGATTAACCCACTAGAGGGAGCTTGGGCAAAAATGAGCTGTGGGCCCCAAGTTCGATTAAATACAATTTTCTTTGAGGAAAATCATATCAACAACAACATCATCATCTACAATACAGGGCCTTATAGGAATAGCTCAACATGTTGGTACACACACACACACACACACACACACACACACACACACACACACACTTATTCGCTTTCTGGAGAAGGGTCAGATGAGAATACCACTCTCACATCAATTCATTAAATGTATAGCTACAGTCAGCAGCAAGATAGCTTAGCTTAGCATAAAGACTGGAAACGGGGGGAAACAACTAGCCCGGCTCTGTCCAAATAAAATAAAATCAGCCTACCAGCACCTCTAAAGCTCAATAATTAATCTGTACTCCATCCATCTTCATCCGCTTATCCAGTCTCGGATCGCGGGGCAGCAGCTCCAGCAGGAGACCCCAAAATTCCCTTTCCCGAGCCACATTAACCAGCTCCGACTGGGGGATCCCGAGGCGTTTCCAGGCCAGGTTGGAGATATAATCCCTCCACCTAGTCCTGGGTCTTCCCCAAGGCCTCCTCCCAGCTGGACGCACCTGGAACACCTCCCTAGGGAGGCACCCAGGGGGCATCCTTACTAGATGCCCGAACCACTAAAGTGTACAAAAGAAATTTTTTCTGATTTACACAACGTTACATACCGGACTAATGCTGCATTCCAGACACAATTTGTAGCCCATAATTTACGACTTCAAGTCACGACTCACAGTAGCGTTCCAGGCAAAGTCACGAGCTGGCTAGCTAAACATTGTGCCGTTGGCAGGGTTCAGGTTAGGCTACCTAACGTTGACGTTAGCTAGCGCTAGCTAATACTAGCAATTTCTAGTCAGCGACGTATTTTGGGCTTCATTTAATAAACATAACCTGTAGTAGTACACAATTGTATGTGTATTGTTTTGATTACAATGTGCGGAATTACTTTACATTGCCTATTTATGTCTATTTCTCACCGTTAATCACCGGCGTCTGTACAGCATCAACAGGGGTCGCCATTGTTGTTTATGTGTGTGTGACGTCACAAACTGTAACTGGGAGTACAACGATCTGGTACAAGTTCACGGGTAGTAAGTTACGGGTTTGACTGCCATTCCAGGGCACTTTCATGGGTAGAAGGTTGTGAAAACACGGGTTACAGGTTGCCTGGAACGCAGCATTATTCTTGGCTGGGAGCAGTTGCTAGGCAACCAGCAGAGAAGCCATGAAATAGTCACATAATAGGCACATAAAAACAGTGGATTTAACCCGTTTGTTGTTTGCAATCAGGTCATGTCATGCTTTAATTAAATCCCTCACGCTACCGGTGCTTGCAGTATTTCATTCACATTGTTATCATATGGGTGGCAGTAGCTTAGTCCGTAGGGAACCGGAGGGTCGCTGTGTAATGTGCATCTAACAGAGTGGAAAAATTGTATTTCCCCTTGCGGGACCAATAAAGTATGTCTTAATCTTAATGTAAACATCACACATCAACTATAGTGTAGCCATCAGAGGCTACGTGCATAGGCTCCATAGCTACACCAAGACCCGCACAAAAATAAAGAGCATAACAACTGGCAGAAGTGTCCTAATGGTTTAAATGTTTAAAAAAAAGGGATGCATACTGGTGACATCTGAAGCCCACTTTAACTTATGGCTGCAGCTGCTGCTTTTCTCCTCCCCTCCCTTCACTGTCAAGATTCCCATCAGGCCATCTTTGGCAGAGAGGGCCTGATGAAGTTAGCATTGATCTCACCCTTGTGAAAAACATATCGACAAAGACCTGAGACAAGCCCATCCTGGTCCCTTTGTCCTGGTACAAAGTCATCCCTTGCCCATTCTTACCAAAGTATCCACGAGGAGCAAAACTAAACAGCACAATTATTCAAGTTACTGACCAAAAACATTTTTTTTTTCTTTTAAGCAAAGGGATCGCCTCTACTCTGGGACAAAAGACAGGGGGAAAAAAAGAAGAACGAGAGAGATAGGGAGTGGGAGAGCAGGGGATGAACTCAAAAGAAGGCATGGATATCAAGGGAAACCGGAGGAGAGCGCAGAGGATAGAGAGTAATGGAAAGAGGACAAAAGAGGAAAGAAGAGAGGCAGAGCAGAGAGAGAGAGAGAAACAGAAAACCTCTGTGGTCCCGGTTGTTTTGAATGCGATGGTGTATTCATCCCGGTAACCTTCTAGCATTAAGACCTAAAAATGTGCTGGATGAGGAAGCTCTTCACTACCTGCTTATAACCTTTTTATTTTCTTTGCATATACATGGTGTTTCTATGAGCCTACACTTTCTTTTTCTATAATGATTTTTGTTATTCTCATGTCGATACAAGCAAGGGAGAGAGAGGAGAGACAAGACTGCAAAGGAAACAAGGTGATACTTGGGAAATTTGCACAAATGCAGGACATAACTTTTTTCCCCACTAGATCTATAGAATTAAGGTCCTTAAAAACAGAATTAACACGTCTGCGTCATCAACACATTTGTTTTCTTAATCCCCTTGTTATTGCCTTTGAGGAAAAAAACTCTGCATTGACAAATGAGCATCAGTAAAGTCCTATAAAAGTGGATAAAAAAAGAGAGGTACTGGAATCAATTGGAAGAGGAGAGAAAAGTGGCACGACTGTGTGAACTAGTGGTGAAAACAGTCTCTGGAACCACAAACAGTACTAGAAATAGCTGACTATTAAGGAAAAACACTAAGCAACAGAAAGTCTACAAGAAAAAAGAAGAAACAGAACTGAGGTTGAAGCTGGTGCAGAAATGTGTGATGGAGTATGGAAATGGGAAGGGGGGGAAAAGCATGCTGAGAAAAGACATTTGTTTCAAACTGAATCATTTTAGCTTAATTAGCAGGCAGTGAGGCTCCATTATAGAGCTGTTCACGCATATATACAGTGTGCACGCACTCATACACACTCATCCTAGATCACATGAGTGACCAATTCCATTTTATGACTGCAGTGCTAATTTTCCTAATGCATGAGCAAGTGCTCAAGTAAGCTGGCAGATATCAAAATCCAATCGAATTACAAACACCTGGATGGATAGAGTAGCTGAAAATGCCATTTATTTTGAAAAGTTCAAAAGTTCCATCACTGGGGAAGCTGCCCTGTAAACAGTGCCAGGTGCAAAATTAATAAACCACATATAAAAACAAACCACTTGAACAGACTAATAAAGCCAGTGCTGTAACTTCTCTGGAAAATAAAAAGATGGCCCTTTAAGGTGACCGCTATTTAATGGGACAACGATAAAGAAGTCTGAAAGAGTTATATGACCAAATACTACGTAGGGGGACGCTTCGCACTAACAGGGAGGGTGTCTCACCTGTCCGCTTCCTGGGCACTCTGGGTAATTTAGGGGAGGGTGGAGCAAAATTGTGGGGGAGGCAAAATTAAATTGTGTCTCTGGGAACTCATTCTGTTAAAGAGTAGAGAAAGTCAGTGAAAGGCATATTTAATAGACAAAATGCATATTTAATAGGCTGTGGTATAGACACAGAGCTGGCACTGAAAGTGAAAATAGTATGCAAGAAGACAGAACTGAGCTTGCTAAACTATTTTTGTGTTTCTTGTATCACTGGAAAAATCTTGAAAAACAATCCATACAAGAATAATTATTTTTTATTCCTGCATACAAGTGGTACAAACATTCTAACAAGACTAGGCCCATAGGCTAAACCGAGGCTACCTGTGGGACTTGGGGGTAAGTGTGTTTGTATGGCCAATGTAATGGCCCATAAATACACATACACACACATATACCTTCACTTTCATCCTGAGGCTGATTAACAAAGACCCCAGGCAGAGACCAGCAGTCCATACAGTCCCATAAAAGCAGCAAAATAAGTACCCGCATCCACAGCACTATTCATTTTTACTGCTTAAGGTGGTTACTCATGCACTCATCCAACCTCAAACTCAATACCATGGGCACTATTTTAACGATCTAAGCGCACAGCGTGAAGCGCATGGCGCAGGTGCGTTTAGGGCATGTCCAAATCCATTTTTGCTAGTTTTACGGCAGAAAAAAGTGCCCGGGCGCATGGTTCAAAAGGGTTGTACTTAGTGTCTTCATTAATTCATAGGTGTGTTTTGGGCATACCATGCAATAAACCAATCTCCCATTCCCTTTTAAAGCCAGGCGCATTTGTACCTTGGCGCATTGCTATTATGATGGAGGATTTGCACCGTAATATTTGTATTTGTAATCTTTTGCATGTTTGTGTGCTGCTGCGCTTCCCTGTGTGTGTGTAACAAGCATAGTGTGCGTGCGCTGTGCATAAGCCTAGGCACATTTTACTAACTTGATGTTAAAATAACAATGAAATGCTGCACTATTGACTTTAGACCAGGTTTTTTGTTGGTCAATGGCGCGATCACTTCCTGCTGCCTCAAGATAGCAATACGGCAAGAATTCACCTGAACACACCTCCCTGTAAGACCAGCACGCGCCCAGATGGGCGCAGGTGCATTTGCTATTTAAACGATGCGGGCGCTGGACGGGAAATAGACAACTGCGTCGGTCTTAAACTAGCAAAGACATTTGCGTTGGGCTTTGTGCTGCGCTGCACCGGGTGCAAGATAGGGCCCCATGACTTACTTACTATGGCTGATTTGTGTGTGTATGCGCACTTTATGGTTGGTGGGAGACTACAGGTATAAAAAGACCCCTATCACAGTAGGGTCACTTAAGCAACTTAACATGGCCTGGAGGAGGAACATTAAATGACAAGCAGTGGAAAAGCCTGAGTGGCTTTACTGGTTGTAGAAGGGAGGAGAAAAAACAATCCTCCATGAAGGGCAAAAGTTAAAATGAGAGGGGAAAAAATATCTTGAGTTGTTGAGAGTAGTTCTGTGAGAGTCTACACCACAGTCACATAAGAATCAATGTCCGTATGCAAATGCATGTTGATTATACGTTTATTGCATGTAAATGTCATTGATTTATCACGCATAAGCTTAAAAGCTGCTACTGGTTTAAAGCGGAACTACGCAAGCACTGGATATCACTCGTATAAATATTAGCTTTATGGGAGGATAATCTCTTGTAATGTTATTGACATCTGAACAAAGGTATGTAGCCAATCTTTAACTAGTATAAAAAGAGCAGAATGAGAGCACAGCAGTGAGAGAAAGAAAAAAGAAGAAACTAAACTGTCAGAAAACACAAAGTAGTGATGATCTGCTTAAGTTTAGCTTTTCTGATGTTCCTTAATCTGCCTTTTCATGTCTGCATGTCTCCTACCCAAAATCCATGACAACTGCACAGTTGGGCAACAATAAATGTACAAAGAACAACACAATAAATCTGTTTGTGTTCCACTGCTTGTAAACTGAGTCTTAAACAAAGACGTTGGTTTTTAATCCTTTTTATCAGTCTAATTTGCTTAATGTTCATGGTTCTGTAGACACAGCAGAAACACAAGCAGGAAAGCACAAAATAATTTATTGTTTGCTGAATTTGATAACTTGGTCCTTTCATTGGTGGGACAATTTGTAAAAAAAATAAAAATAAATAAATAAAAGAGTCATAATCTGCCATTCTCTAGCCGAACAATTTTAATTTACAATGTCTCATTTAAAGTTAAGGGTGCTCCGATTGATCGGTCACCGATCGGTATCGGCCGATAATGGCTTTAAATAGTTTGATCGGTGGTCTCCATAAATGCCGATCAGATAGGCCAATCAGATGACGCACTACCACGGATGTATTAAGACCGCACTACTCATGAAAACATTTTCAACATGGAGCTAAAATGGCGGCGTCCCTAGATTCAGCGGTCTGGCAGTACTACAAGGTGTCTGAACGGCGGTAGAACAGCGGTTGGCCCGCGGCCGGCCGCGGAACGAAGATGGTAGGAAGGCGGCTACCGCTTTTAAAAAGCGGCTGCCACCGGTGGTGCGCCAGCAAACGTGTTTGGAATTACGCAATTCTGACGCTTCTACTGCCTCTGGAGCACCGGCGGTGGTCGCCGACTCATTGCTATCTGGGAAAAAGACGATACATTAGCGATTTGCAACGTGTGTGCCGAGGAAATAACACGAGGCGGAAAGCTCCAAAGACATTTCAACACCACCAACCTCATCAGACATTTGAAGGTTAGTCACGGAAAGGAGTATGAGGAGTTTTCAAAGTTAGTTAGTTAGTTAGTTGTGTGTGTGTCGGCCCGTGTGTGTGGGTCGGTCCGTGTGTGTGTGTGTGTGTGTGTGTGTGTGTGTGTGTGTGTGTGTGTGTGTGTGTGTGTGTGTGTGTGTGTGTGTGTGTGTGTGCTGAAGAAATGTCTGCAGTGATTGAAAGGACATTTTTTAGATTTTGAGCTAGGACAGAAAGCCAAACAATTCCTGATACATTGTCTAAACATGTGTGACTGTTTTCAGTTCATAAAAGTGATCGGTATCGGCCGATACGTCTTCCAGCAATCTGTGATCGGTCCCAAAAATCCTGATCGGAGCACCCTTATTTAAAGCTATAGTGCATAGTTCCCGTTTCCCACATGAGGAATTCTAAGTAATGACCACAAAACTGTTAGTGCGTCCACATGATACAAGTCTTCTGTGTCGCCGGATGACACCATTTTCTAAAAGCCATACTGAGAAATACAGAGAGAGTTTTGTGGAGCTAAAAATCTTAATTAGCTTTGTAGTAACTCATTTGGCAATGGCTTGAATGTAACGGACGTTCATTAATATAAAAAAAAAAATTACACACTAAAGCTTTAAAGTGCTCATATTATGCTCATTTTCAGGTTAATAATTGTATTTAGAGGTTGTACCAGAATAGGTTTATGTGGTTTAATTTTCAGAAAACACCATATTTTTGTTGTACTGCACATTGCTGCAGCTCCTCTTTTCACCCTGTGTGTTGAGCTCTCTGTTTAAGCTACCAAGTGAGGCATCTCACTTCTGTCCCATCTTTGTTGGGAGTTGCACATGCGCAGTAGCTAGGCAAGTACTGCTAGCTAGTTGCAGAGTATGAGGCAGTGCCACGCTAGCAGCTAGGCGAGCATTATAACGTGTGTTAAAAAGTGACGCACGTTCATCACGGAAGTAAAAGCAGGACTACAGTAGAGCTGTTGGGAGCAGTTTGTGAACAGTGTTTTCTGTTGGATATGGTAAGTCCCTTTGGGGTGGACTTGGGGCTTTTTCACTTTGTAAACCTATAACGTGCACACAAAAAAATATATATAACCCAATACAGGAAAGGGGTAAAGCCCAAAAGCATAATATGAGCACTTTAATGTCTTTGGATTCTAAAGAAGACACTTTCTCCCAATCCTCCCTGGGAACACTCCCCTTGTGTCTCTCAGCCCAGTCCACATCAGCCTCAGATGACCCATCCTGGTGAAGTCAATGTAGGGAACATCAGAGAACATCACACCCATCTGAGCAATCAGCCCACACACCTACTGCTGATACCCTTCACTCATCTGGCATGACTGACATGGATGACGCTTGTGAAATATGCACAAAGTATGATCAGTCATGTAACATATGCTTACAGTGCATGTCAATGTGTGACAATATCTGCCTGTTATTTAATTAAAAGGCAAAGAGAAAATTATATCTATTCTGCACTGCTGCTTGACTTTGATCTCTTTACTAACACTGTAGATTTTGGATATGGCTACTTTTATTTGCACAAAGTGAAAGGGCTGCAGATTCTATTGATTCGGCTCCTCCATCCATCTCCAAGTAAAATGCATTAGCTCCATCTATTATTCCACTCAGGCCCCTTCGTGACAGTGCTGCTCTATGAATAAATATGCAGTAATGTAATGTAAATGTAAATGTGATGGCTGTAGGTTTAGTATCCGCCTCGCAACACAATCAGATTGTCCTCTGATTATCAGACCTAATTCAAAGTCAAGAGGAACAAGGGGCTGTTGCTCTCCTGACAAGGATGGTCATCTTTAAAGAACCAGCCTGCTGTAATCAAAGGGACTCATCGTCAAGAGAAGATGAGGCAAGAGGTTAATGTTGTGTCGCTTGCATGAAGGATTTGACTTTTGAGAGAGAGACTTTAGTTAAGATATTATTCTTTCCAAACCTAGATTTGAACAGTCTCACACCGAAATGAGATACTGTATGTACACACCATTCAGAACACAGTTTTTAATGAATCTTTTCAAGATGTATCTTGTTTTTGCTGTTGTTGCTCCAACATAGTGGATGAAAGAGAGTAGGAATGCACACCAGTGTTGGAGTGGTGCTAACCACAATGAAAGTACATGTGTGAGAGAAGACGATGCAAAAGGAAAAAAAAAGGAAAATGTACCAACCTTTCAACATATCAGTCTTCTTCAGGGTATTGCATCCATCCAATCCTATCCAATACCCGAAAGAAGACTGTCATGGGGATGTATGATTAAAAAATAAATGCATAATTTTAATCTTAATAATATATCATGTCAAGGATACATTTTCAAATAATTTTTAGCAGAGTGGCTAAGTTAAGCAGAGGAAAAATAAGTCTGCACTTATTTTTCCTTTAAAATAAAACAAAAACAATTTTAAACTCAAGTACTTTGTTGACTTTTTTTCACTTCAATACAACTTTATGTCTCCTTGTTTTTACATATTGTCTTCGCTACCTCCTTTATGCTCCCTTTCTCTTTTTTTCTGAAAAAAATGCTTCTAACTTCTTTTTTAGATTTTGCTTCTTTGCCTTTGGGATGGTGATAGCGCAGTGGATATGACACATGCCTTTGGTGTGGTTCAATTCCCACTGTGATACATCAACCAATGTGTCCCTGAGCAAGACACTAGTAGACACAAGACCCCTAGTGGCTCCAGAGGCGTGGAACCTCTGATATATAGCATTGTAAGTCGGTTTGGATAAAAGCGTCAGCTAAATGACATGTAATGTAATGCCTGCTATTGAAGGTCATTATTCAATAGCAGGCAGTCACCTTTTTTTAAAGTGTTTGAACCAACTTAAAAATACAGTTAGTAGTTATCATGACTATTCAAAGACATTATCCAATGATGGGATGTTTGGCTCCAGTGTTGGAAAAGATGCGTCATATACGCAGAATTTCTGAGGTTTATTTTTGACCACAGTCAAAGCCCAAAGTTATTTTAGTCATAAACACAAACAAATCTATATTAACAACTATTTAGCATTGGCTACTTTTAAGATACTTGTCCTGCTCCTAAGTGTCCCCTAATCACCTTTTGAATACTGCGATATCGAGGTAGATGGGATCTGAATGATAGTTTAGTGTTGTGGTGTGCAGGTTAGCTCCATTTGAATTTTGAATCTGGACTCGCAATGTTTTGAAGCAGGCCATTGACGTCCCCTGCTGTCTACTTTTACACTCCAGCAGAGGAATCAATGGAGAACAAGACAAGGGTGCTGCTGTATGGTAATGCGTGCGTGCGTGTGCGTGCGCGCGCACACACACACACACACACACACACACACACACACACACACACACACACACACACACACACACAGGAAGGTTTTGACAATGTCAAAATGTCCACATATAGTAAGTCAGGGGAAATGAGCCACTCATGTTGTCTTTTTAAACCACACTGAGCTCGGATGCAACCTGCGACACTTTCTCTTCCGGCTGCTGAATACTGATCATACACAAGAGGAGAAAGAGAGGGGAGGGGGAGAGAGATAGAGAGAGAGAGAGCAGTGTATACTGTATACAGGATAAGGAGAGAGAGAGTGAGCTAAAGGATACCTTATAGAGGCAGGGGATTGCCTCAGCTTAGCTGCTCTCTCATACATATGCAGTCACAAAGAAAACACACACACGCAATCGGCGATGACCTTCTGACACAGTAAAGCTGTAGATGATTTAACAAAGACAAGTTGACTTTAAAAAATCCCTGCTCAAACATTAAGGTGCTGTGAAAATATCACTGAATTAAATGCAATTCAAAATTCCTCCCTGGTTCATCACACACCTGATAGCTCATGCTTGTGACAGTTCTACTATAATTCTTTATGTATGAGAGCACCGGGTACAGTACTGTACTGTATCTCCTTAAGTCAGGGCTCCGGGGGCTCGGTGTTGCTGATACTGCTCACCCGTAGATCCTTCAAGCGCTGCGTATTTCTAAAAGCAAACAGAGACAACAGCAGAGAGCCTGACTCGTGTAGAGGCTAGGAAACCAGCACAGAACTTTTCCAGTCACAACAGGGGAATAAACATTGCTGTTAAATTGTTTTTTACCAGCATTATTTACAGACAGGCGTCCACAGGCAGCTCTGTGTTGCTGGAGACGCTGCAGTTCACATGCAGACCATGCACTGCCCCTCTTAAATTCTTAAATTTTAGTCTTAAATTACAAATCAAGCACTTTATTTCAATGGTTACTTTTCAGGTTTATTGTTTCCTTAAATTATTTAAAAGTGTTGACAAAGGGCATTTTGTGATGACCGGATTATATATGTCTTATAATATGTCAGCAAGCAATGCATCATCAAGGCTGTGTTGTAGATGTTGATGAAAGCCTTTTACCCTTGCACAGTTAACCATATGCAGTGCCCCTATCCATATGATGCACATTGCACACATAACTTGGGTGATATGAATGTAAGATGATTGCAGAAGTGACACTGATCTGTGTTTTTGTTTATTATTCTTAAAGAAACGGCAGAGCATATTCCGAAAACAAATCCAGTGTGGCAGGGTTTACATTTTTATGATGTAAACCGAGGGAGCAAAAGCAGTATCGGCTCCAAATACTGGCTCAAGAAAATCGGCAGCCCTATCGGTCAAAAAAAATTGGTATTAGCATCGGCACTAAAAAAATCCATATCGGTCGATCCCTACTGTTAAAACAAACTATCGTCTCTGGTGTAAACGCAATGAATGTGAAGTAGTGTGAGATTACACATTCATTTCCTCACAGTTCAAGGCTGTTCTGCAGCTTGAATAATTATCTGTATTTGGCAGCTTGTTTGTTTTCCTCATTTGACATTTATTTCCATTGGCACACTATGATGTGAAATATGGATTATATATATTAACAAAACTAATCTTTTAAACGCCCCAGAGCATTAGGTTTGAATTGAGCTATCAAGATAAGAGTTCATATGAGGTAAGATCAGCGTGTATCTCAAATAAAATGAAATAAAATTAATTGTACAGTATTGTATGCATTAAGCTGTCATTCATTTCATCGAGAGCGGCTTGCAGTCAATGCATCAGGAGCGCTAAACAGCACAAAAATAATGCACAGTTAATGAGATGTGCAGTGCATTATTATTATTGTATAATAAAGCCACACCAATAACTGGACCATACTCGTTTAATCAGCCAAACATGAGTCATAAACATTAAAGGTGCAGTAGGTAGGAATTATAAAACTAACTTTCTATATTTCCAGTAGAACTACATGAAGCAGGTAATTGGGGGGGGGGGGGGGGGGGGGGTGTCTAACTGCGTGTCAATCACTGCTCATGCACACGCATTCATTCTCCCTTGTCGGGGGAGGGGCTTAGGAGACCGTTTTGGGCTTTAGTGGAAACGGGGGGAGGGACTGAGAAGTTGTCGATGTTAAACATTTTTGGCCAAGTCCTTGATCTTCACAATCCTACCTACGGCACCTTTAACCTGAAATAGAGCAAGATGCAATTCAAACTTATAGTTGGGTCTGAACTGCAGCTTCACCACAGCAAACATGCTCAACTGGTCTTTGTCACCATCACTGTCACTGGACAGCAAGATTGGGATTTATGACCCGTAGAAACATGGCTATTCCACCTTAGTAATTCCACCTCGGCAGGGACAGGGAGAGATGACACTCAGTCAGTCATTCAATCACTGCATTGATTCTTCTACTGGAAACCTCAGTGTGGATGCCACAGCCTTCTCTGCCATTATCTTTCATCAACACGTTTTTTTTTTTTTCATTCACCTTCTGTGACACACGTGACGTAAAGTATGTGCACGGATGCACCCACCCACTGGGCCCATTCCCGATTGGAGCTCATTGGGTTCAACCCCTGCAACCCCGATGCAGACTTCATTCTGCAGCATCATTTCCTGCTCCACCATCACTCAGGCCGACACGGCAGCAGGACCACAAACCAAGGACGACATCAGCGTCAACTCTTGCTCTTCATTACAGAAACATGAAAACACCTCCTTGCTCTTTTACTGTTAACAGAATACAACAACAGGAGCCGTGGCTTACTGCTGTTTAAAAGAAGGTTTGCTGGTAGGTTTTGCGTTATTACTTCTTTTGGACATAAGGCAAGGCAATGCAGCTTTTTGTATAGCACATTTCAGCAACAGGGCAATTCATCATAAAACATTAAAAGAGCAGCTAAGAACAATTAAAAAATTAAAAACAGATAAATTACGAGAACTAGACTAGACAGTGAAGGTTAGCTGCTAGTATGAAATACTGTAAATCAATTTGCTCAATTAGGATCTTTAACTTAATACAAATCTGACTCAGGGAAGATGCAACTCTATAATTACGGCCAAAATGACTGGGTTTTATAAGAAAATCTTTGCCTTCTACAAACAACATTCTTGCATGAACATTTCAAAATAAAAAGGAATCATATGCACATCACATGTAGATGCAAGGCTTCTGGTAACTCCTGCACACTAAATCAGAAATGTATTCAAGTAAATAAAGTGATTACCAATTGAATCTTTGTCAGGTCCAAAGTCACATGTCAATCTGTGCAATATCTTGTGGTTAAAAGTAAAAACGTACACAAAAATCTGAATACTTACAAGAAGGCATGATACGTCTATTAGTCGATTAGCTGACTGACAAAAAAATAACGGCAACTATTTTGGTGGTTGAGTCATTTTTCAACATCATACAAGTCTTTGGTTCCAGCTTCTCAAATATGAAGGTGTTCTCTGTTTTACGTCACTGTAAATTAAATAGTTTTTAACTTTTGGACGACAAATCGAGTCACTTAAAGACGCCATCTTGGATTTAGGGGAAATGTGACAGGACATTTTCTTCTATTTTCCGACATTTTATAGACTAAACGATTAATCAAGAAAGTAATTGGCAGATTAATGGATAATAAACATAACCGGTAGTTTCAGCCCTAACCAAGAATAGAATAAACTCTAAACAACATGCAGTAGATGCAGAGATAACAGATTACATATGGTGGAAGAGAAACCTGTGTGAGTGCTGCTCAGGTACATCTACTATTTATTATCTACTTCTTATTGTTCACCTCTGCTGAGACAGAAAAGAAAAACTTCAAAGGGGATTCCACCCACATCTCCCTGATAACATGCACACACTCAGATAACACTATCGCTTCATTAAATATGACACACAATCTCCCTCCCACTAATCAACCACTGTCAGGACTGCCGCACTGCACAAAGTTTTCTCCCCCCTCCAGGTACAAATTCCCCAAAGAGGATCTGAGTCTCTGGAGGAGAGCTGTGAAGTGAAGGGCTGCACTGTTCTTTGAGAGAGGGCAGCCGCCAAGATAAGACTTATCAGATTGACGAGGGAGATGAGGAGGCAGGGCGAAGGCGAAGTGATACAAGCCCCTATATACCTCCATTGTTGCTGCCAACAAAATCGAGACTCATTTAGGAAAAATTCTTTTAAAGTCCTCATTGGAGGAAAGACACGTAGAATAGTTAAAAGAGGTGAACCTTTTGAAGGAATTAGTCGAGAACTTATTCACGTGTTTCTTTGGAAAAGAGCGTTTGGAGAATAGCTGCCTAGTCAAAAAGTATCGTAAGTATGTAAGTATCGTGGTAACTCAGATTTAACAGCGCTGGAATGATTCAGTCACTTAATTGTGCAGCAATGATTCGCAGAATTTAAGCCATAAAAACTAAAATAATATCAATTTATTTTAAACCATTTCTGCAGGTAAGGTCAAACACATAAAAGTAAGAGGCTTGCAAAACTACCTATAGAAGGTAAAACGCAGAAAATGACAGACTGAAATAAATGCAAATGGTCAAAGAAAGAGCGATAGCTAACGCCCCTCCCTGCTGACAGAACAGGTCGCTGTGTTTGTAAAGAGAGACACCTGGGAAATTTAGTCCGCACCTTCTTCCCTGACCAGCTGTTGTCCGTAGCTCCACCAGAAAAAATGATGAGCTTTTTCTTTTTTCACTCTCTTACACACACACACACACACACACACACGTTTATATCATACTGTACATGCTGGCACAACCGTATAAGTGACAAAAAGGTGTGACATGTAAGAGACATCCAGTAATTGGGTGACACAGCTGGATCGTTCCTCACTTGAGACACCCAAGGTGACACAGGGAGCGTTTGTTGCTTTATCAAGCAAGACTGCGAACAGACACATACCTCATAGTGCCTTAGGGGTATTCGTCGCTATCTATAGGTGGAAGAGAGTATAGTAAATATCATAAATCTTTCAATGGTGGGCCTACAAAGGCATACACTGTGGATGTCAAGGACTTCCGGGTCTGAAGCAATGGATTGCTTTGAATTCTTTGGCCCAAGGGTGTTCACGCATGGGCCAGCTGCAGAAAGCTGCACGTCACACACAAGCTTTTTATTTTTTGCACACATGCACACTGTATGTACATAAATAAAGAAGAAAAACACAGACATGGAAAGACAGACACAAAATTAAACCACCCACATGCATCTAAAAGAAACGTGCAGGCACTTTATCAAAAACCACCCACTGTTCATATCTTTTATCCACAAGAGACACACACACCACAGCAGACAGCGCTGTGAGGAAACCATCTGAACCATCAGACATCCATTAAGTTTCATAGTGTTAAATCTCCACAGGATGAGGTCAGCAGTCTGCTTTTGCTTATTAACACTCAATCTAGACTAGAGTCCATTGATCAAGGAGCCTTCTTGTTGTATAATCCTCCTTTCAAGTCCGGACCTCACAGTCAAGACAACACAGAGGACGACCCCTGTCTTTTTTGATGCATGATAGTGAGTGATTTATGGACCCTGAGTTCAGTCTGGTTAAATGTGTGATGCGCTTTGGGAGAATCACACTTGTCACACCAGTTTAAGTGCTCCAAGAACACCATCAAATACTAGTGTTAGACACAGAAACTTGGCTTAACATGCAGTTTTTTGGTGCAGAAACACACCTACAAGTTTTAAACAAAATGTAAAGGATTACAGTAAAACAGCCAGCCAGAGTTGACAGCTATTAAAATAAATCAAAACAGATTCAAGTGAACTAATAACTAGTCTTTTAAGGTCTCATGAAATTAAAATACAAGTCTCACAAAAATGTACTTTATACTGTGGACACAACCTTTAAAACAAAGGTGGCTTAATACTGGACCCAAAGTGCAGCCACACTGGCAGTCATTTCTCTTTTGGCAACTACTTTCTACTGAGAGCACATCTCCCTACAAGAAGTTTGAACTGATCCCCTCCCTCCCTTTTTATTTTTGTGGATATCATTTATTTCATCATTAATACAAAATGGTGTTGCATATCATACGCATCACACATACACACAACACCTGCAAAATGAATGGCCTCCACACCCCCAACCTCTCAGACATCAATAGCAAAGGAATTTAATGCAAAGTACACACCATAGCACATGACCCCAGGCTTCCCCCCAACCCATTCTTCACACTGCTTCCATCTGGCTGTAGATACAGATCCCGGGCCTGGAAACGGGCACACTATATGGCAGAAATGTTGTCCCCTTAGCCATAGCATCACTCAGCAAAACACCAGTAATAGTCATGTATGTGCTACTGTATAGGTATGTCTGTATAAATGTGGATGTATAATGTCTTTCATGTAGTTATGTTGGGGAGTACCTATGTATTTGAGGTTTTTTACAGAACACATTTCCATGGAAAAGGACAATAAATAATCTACATTTGTATATCTATCTACAGTATAAACTAAAAAATGGGTGTTAATGGCTGCCTGGATGAAGTCCCACCAATAAACATTGCATAACGGTAATTCTGCTTTTCCTATATAAAAGTAAAAAATGGGTTGAAACAAATGTTTGAAACTTTGAATGTTTACCTTTTGACAAGAATCTTTGTTGCAATGTATGATTTACTTAATCAGCTCCTTAATAAACATATGTTACTGCCTTACTAAACCTCACAACACCTGGTTGTAGCTGAAATGTTTTCCGTACTCGACATGTCTCCTGCTGTGTTAGAAGTAAAAAGGACCAATTATTCTGTAAATAAACCATACCAGCTAAAACTGAGGACATTGCCATCTGGTGGCCTGGAGTGTCGGCCCCTCCCACTCCGCAGCAGGGTTCCTCCTCACACGTCAATGTGATGGAAATCTGCACGGATGGAAAGCGGATTGCCACCCATAGGCCGCTTTATTCCTTCCATTAAATCTGGATAATCCCAGATGCTTAGCTCACTGCCATCGCCTCTCCTTGGGCCCTCCGAAATCTTCCCCTGCAAATTAATCAGTTCATAATCTCTGCCCGCCATCTAAACACTCGATAGAGGCAGAGACGGGTTACCAGTGTCGCATGTGGTGTGAGGACAGGACCCTGATTCCAGATGATGTTTGTTTGTTCAGACAATGCTGACACACAACATAAACATGAGCACAACATCCCCAAACGCATATACACTAGTGTATAATGCATTAGAAACCAGCACTAGATAGTCATTTTGGGTTAACGGGGTCTGTCCCGTTATGACATTTGAAGTGCATTAACAGTCTCCTGAGGGCCATGTGACAAAAACATGAGCAAACAAAATGGGAATGAGAGCTACTTAGGGGAGACATTAGAAATACATGCAGAGAGATAGAAACATAAATACTCACTCATGCTTTAAGTCACCGCACAGCTGACAAAGAAGCCACAATTCAGAGAACAATAGTCATGCATCACACGAAACAGTCTGAAACGGAAACAGCTTTCAGACCAAAAGCCTGAAAGGCACCACCTGGCGGTGGCATATCCTCTTCCACTACACTAGATGTTACGCGCCATAATGGATGGATGGATGGATGGATGGATCGATGGATGGATGGATACTTTATTCATCCCGAGGGAAATTTTGGGCATTCAGTAGCTTAGACAAACATAACACAACAAACACATACACACATATATCTCACATACATAAACATCACTCACAGAAATTTAAAGAGTTATAAAAATCACTCACAGATTGGCAACCGCCTCACACATTATTGTGGCAGCAGTGGGCCAACTCTTTTCTAGACAGTTATGATGGAGAGATCTGTGGCCCGGGTACATGGAGCTAGTCAGAAAACTCTACATGCATGGGATGAAGTTTACACCTTGGTTAAAGAAAGAGTGCAGCATTAATGTATCTGACTAATTTTTACCATGTCTGTATAATATTTGCATTTTTGTATTGTTTTTATTTCTTGGGGAGTTGGTAATGGGGTCGCCATGGGGTGGGGGAGGGTGGGGATGTTTGTTCTGTTTCTGTGATGTATAAGGTTTTGTGATGTCTTAAAACCTGTACTATCATTGAATTTCTACCTGTATATTATCAATAAAAAATGAACAGTGTAGGGATTGATCAGTGCAATAGCTTATTATTAAATATTAACTATGACTATGAAAAGACAAAAATCAGTCCCTCCAGAAAAACGCGGAGTTTTTTTGTGATTGTTGTGGGCAAAAATCCTTTGCCCTATGCAGCACGTTTTCTTAAAAAATGCGATGAAATTGTGAGAACTTGCAAAAATTGCGGGAATTGCGGGAACTTGCAAAAAAAGAGAAAAAAGTGATTCCCCCAACACTGTGTTCTCACTAGGCGGAATTACGTCACTTCATAACGTTCCCATGGCAACAGGGGAAAATGGCTGCTCTTATGAAGTAAACGCAACATTTTTCAACTTTCTGCTAAGATATATGTGACTTTTTTGCAACGGAAATGCGGGGATTATGAAATCATGCAAGCCCCACATATTTTGCGTGGAAATAGTCAATTTATGCGGCGAAAGTGCGGCGTATTTTAAAAAATGCGGGCCCCGCATAAATATGCAGACTTTGGCTGTTTATGCATTGAATTCTGCGATCGCATAATCGCGTTTCTCTGGAGGGACTGAAGAATGTAAACCTAATAGAATTAGAATTGCTTGACAGAAAATAAATAATATACGTTAAGAACAATATATAACGGAATAAGTTATAAGATGTAGATGTTATGACCAGAGTCCAGATTGTGTAGGAGGGCTAATCTAGCCTATAAGACAGTCAGGCAGACAGCGATATACTGGTGGTAGGGGCTGAGAGAGACAGACTCATCCATTTTCTCCCCTCCCCCTTTGTGTGGTATTGAAGAGTTGGATGGCCCTGGGGACAAAGGACCTCCTCAACCTGTCTGCTGAGCATGACAGTGACAGAAGTCTGCCACTGAACATGCTCCTCTCTTTAAAGAATGTGCCGTGCAGCGAGTGGCGGTCATTGTCCATGATCGCCAGCATCCTACTCATGGTCCGTTTCTCTGCAGTTGCTGTGAGTGACTCCAGCTCAATGCCAACAACAAAGCCAGCTTTCCTTACCAGCCTGTTCAATCGCCCAGTGTCTCTCTTCTTAATGCTGCCTCACCAGCACACCACAGCATAAAACAGGACACTGGCAATGACTGACTGGTAAAACATCCAGAGGAGCTTACTGCAGACATTCAATGACCTCGGCCTCCTCAGGAAGTAAAGCCGACTCTACCCTTTCCGATACAGCGCATCTGTGTTGGCTGACCAGTCCAGTTTGTTGTCCATGTGTACCACCAGGTACTTAAATGTGCTGACCACCTCCACATTGACCCCTTCAATGGAGACTGGTGGCCTATGTGGCTTAGATCTCCTGAAATCCACCACCATGTCACACAGCTACATCCCACATCCCTCAAACACCAGCTAACACACAGACAAAAATGTTGGACAATCTTTTCAATTATTTATCATGCTCGGATGAAGGCTGATGGGGAAAAACAGCATCAGGAGGACAGGCGGAAACAGGGTTAAGACAAACAAGGAGGAGGGCGTTTTACAATCGCATTGATTTAAGACAATGAAAGGGGTGGATTATAAAATGTCAAAGGAGGAGGAGAGAGGCAGAGAGGGAGGGAAGAAAACATAAAACAACAACACTGGGGTCGGGTGGCGGGTCAAGCTGATGTGAAGGGTCAGCAGAGGATTTGAAATAAGGAGGGCAGTGTGGCATCCTTGTGCATGCACACACACACACACACACACACACACACACACACACACACACAAAGATACACACACCAGATGGGCCTCGAGGGATTAAAGCGAGGTTATTCGTCCTCGCTGAGCTCCACACAGACCAGGCAGTTTTAAACCGAGAGCTCCCTTTTCAACTCAGAGCAACCACTGTATTCTGCTGGAGTCAAATTTATTTGCTTTTTTTTTTTTTTTGCTTTTTGGCTGTCAGACAGACATCTTCAAACATGTAATGCCTCAATGATGCTCTGGAAAATCCTGCAGCCAAGCTTATACCACTCGAATGTCACTAAATCGCATTTTTGTTGTTGTTTCAACCCCACCCTGAGCCAGACACAGCTACAAAAAAACTGAAACATGCATCGTCGACACAGTTTTTTTCTCTGCTTGACAGACAGTTTAAGTGCAGCTCTCCAGCAGGAGATTATGTGGAATAATGTATGTAATTTCAGAGCCCCAGTGAGGTCATATCTATTAAATAACTGCCATCACTGATGTCTTTGACACTGTTATTTGCAGGCCAGAACCTTGCAGAATAACAAGGATAAGGCTGATAGAAAGAGAGAGAAAGAGAGAAATCACTTTACCTGTTAAAAAGGTGACGCAGAGGCAGCAATCATTGCAGCAGCAAATGGGGAAAAACAGAAAAAAAAGCACAGGTTAGCATTTTTTTATGCACACTCAAAAGGAAGTGGCACTTGAATCCAAAATTGCACATTTCCAATTCTGAAGAGATGCATTGTTGCTTAGTACTGAAAACGCCATTCTTCAGTAAACAGTAGATAAATCATGGGTCAAATTTATACAGAGGCATACATTCAAAATATCACAGGGGTCCACGTCCAATTTGTTGATATAGCATTAATTAGCATATCATGGACTATTCAGCATGAGATCTTTGTTTTTGTCATTGTAACCATTTTGACATGGATTAATATTAAAGCACTATCTTGATTAAGCCACAATAACATATACAACACATGCTTCCTTTCTCCTTCTCTGCTCATTTTATTCCTTTAGGGGACTTTTGTCTTGTGTTTTTGCATTAATATTCTAAAAATGAGATTTTTGTGCAGGTCAAGGTTGATTGACCAGACACTTTAATAGCTTTACCCACATACACCTCTTTTTTCTGCTATAAAGAACTACTAACACAATTTCAAAATGACAGATTTACTGTAGTTTCTTATTTATGTGCCTTTTTTTTTTTAATCAAACACACACAGGCACACTAACTCCTTTGCTTTTAGCACTGGCCTCATTTGACCCATATTTGAGCTGTTTGTGTTCATGGAATATACGGTCCTGAAAGACAGCAAGTAAATACATGGGCCAACCAAGAGAGAATGTTTGTAAAGTGAACAGGCTCGGATCAAAAATAAATGTGGCAGGATGCATTTTAAAGCTTTTTTTCAGTTTTTCTGCTCTAAAAGCCTCCACTGATTGGCACGCAGTACATTAATGTGCTGCTTACCTAGAAAAGAAGCGCAGGTGGGCATAATTGGACACAAGCAGACTCTGAACAAGATATATTAAAGACATATGATTGCACACGCAGACACCAAACATAAATACACACAGCATGCATGTGTATAAATGAAACACAAACACAGAAACTAAATTGAGCATGGCAGCCTCTCTGTGGCCCGTCTTTGGCTCTTGGTGGATGATTGTTTGTGCTGGATTTCAGGGCCTGAAGACGGGCCTGATGAGGAATAAACATGCATGAGCACCCTCATCCCTTCTACTCCAGCGGTCTCCCTTGTTACTTGAAATGTCAGAGCGCTGGTGCCTTTGCAGAGGGCTGGACCTTCTGTATCACAGAGATCCTCAACAGGGGGTCCAGGACCCCTACAGGGGGTCTTCAGAGTTGCTGCAGGGGGTCCAGCAAATTATTGTCTAATGTCTAAAAATATACATTAACATGAATCCAGCATAAAGTAAAGATGAAAAAAACATGTAATGTACACAACACTGATGATAGGCTTACTGGCCTATAGCTAAGGTAGCCATTAGGTAGCCATCCACAGTTAAGCTTAAGGATTCACTGTGCCACATTTTAACATAAAAAAATATGATGTATAAATATATGAATATGTCAACTTATTCATGTCAACAAATTATTATTTTAAAAGCTTAGTACTGTATGCACCATAAAAAAGGTATGTGTACCGTAAAGGCATTAGGCCCTACACATTATTGTAGGCACAGATTAATATGCAACTAAATTTTATACAAAATCTGTAGTAAGGGGTACGTGCTATGTCTCTTTTTCAGCTAAGGGGTCCTTTGCCGTTGAACGTTGAAGAGCCCTGCTGTATCACGAAGCTCCTGCTTGAGCCATGAGAGCCTCAAACTAACAAACTATAAACGGCTTAAAACTGGTTGTTTTGATTGTCCCCGTCACACTCTCTCCCTCTCTTTGATTCTCTGTCTCTCCACCTGAGACTGATTTGGCTGGAGGTAAACAGAGTGGGATGGGGACTTTCTGAATCATAGAAGCAGACATGGACAAGTTGCCAACATTTGGAGAGTAAAAGAGGGTGTGGAAGGCAAAATGTAAATAAGCACGGAGGAATGGGTATGGAAACTAATCTAATGCTCTGACATCACTGGCTAATCCTTCTGCTGTTTGCTTGCAAAGATTGATAACGCATCTTTTTTTAATTTATTTTTTTATTACTTTCTCTAACAAAAGGAAGTGGTAACAACAAAGATTCAAAATATGCCTGAGCCTCTGTAGCCTTTTTGTGAAATCTACAACTAATACTTCCGGATACCAAATTTAAAGAAACAGCATAGAAAATAGGAAGATCACAGTAAATAGTGTGTTTTATGCAATCACTCAAAAAGTGTGTTAATTCATAATCCTTTCTTATGTTTTTTTTCCCTCGAAATGGATATGATAAGCCTGCTCTGTGATGGTTTGCAGGGGTGGCGGGTGGGAGTTAACACACAATAAACAAGCTCTTTTTGAATTGGCCTAATCTCATTTGGCCTACTTATACGCAGCGCCAACACACCAGCCTTTAAAACCAAAAGATAAAGAGGCTCTGAGTCTCTACAGTAGCTACAACAATGGATGTGAAATATGAATCTCCGCACTTCCTGTTGTTGCACTCATGGACTTATGCCTCTGCTCCCCTGGCTTCAATTTACCTTGACTGAACTGCTCACTTATGACAAAGTGAAACTAATTTCAGAGGATGTGTGTCTAGTAAAGGGTCTTGTGTAAAAGCCCCCATGCCACAAACGTTTTATCATCTCACGGACTGTAATGGCCACAGCAGCACTTATCATTTTGGTGAATCTTTGACGTCGGCTGCAATATCAAAGATTCAGATGAAAGCCAGTCAGCGGGTGCAGATGTGATTGACACAAGGGGCCGGGCAGCTTGTGTGGTTTCTTACTGATGCATAAACTAGACTTGGGAAGGCTGTCCAAACACGCCTCCGACAATATCTAGGTTTTCTTCACAGCAAGAGTAGGGATGCTTGAGGCTGATAATAGGCCTGTCAGCTGGAATCTGGCAAATTCCACATAACTCTTTTAGTGTAGAAAGATGAGATAAACATGGCTCACAGACGTGACAGCTACTGCTTCCAAGTACTGTACTTCTGGCGTTGACGGAAAAACCTTATCAAGGTGTCCAAGTTGGTTAATGTCTTTCATTAGACAGCAATTTTCAACAAAGGCCCTAAAACATCTGTTCAAATGTCACTATTTTATGTTAAAAGCAAGCAGGGTACAATACATCATGTCTAATCTTTGTGCGCTCACATCAAAAGATTCACAAGCAACAAAAACACTTCTAAACAAAGCTTGCAATGAGAGAAACCATTGCCGCAGCAGTGGTGAGCCACATGTGAGCACCTGATGGGGTACAGTTGAAAATCAGGTTTGCAATAAGTTAAGGTTGAGATTCTATGAAGTAAAGTCTATGCAAATGAATGGACATCTGATTTTCTCCTCACTGCACTGTACTAAAAAGTTAGGAGAAAATGTCCTTTCCTTAATGCCAACAAAACAAATGTCTGTGATTTCTTTGACTATATTAATTCACCATTTATATACCAAGACATTATCTATTTATGCCGCCATGCAAACAGTTGGCTGTTGTTTTTAAAAGTGCTCATATTATGCTCTTTTTCAGGTTCATAATTGTAATTGTACCCGAATAGGTTTAAGTGGTTTCATTTTCAGAAAACACCATATATTTGTTGTACTGCACATAGCTGCAGCTCCTCTTTTCACCCTGTGTGTTGAGCTCTCTGTTTTAGCTACAGAGTGAGGCATTATTATTATTACATGTCATTTAGCTGACACTTTTATCCAAAGCGACTTACAATTGCTATGTATATCAGAGGTCACACGCCTCTGGAGCAACTAGGGGTTAAGTGTCTTGCTCAGGGACACATTGGTTGATGGATCATGGTAGGAATCGAACCCAGGTCTCCCACACCAAAGGCATGTGTTCTAACCACTGCACCATCACCCACCCACCCAGGCATCTCACTTCTGTATCATCTTTGTTGGGAGTCGCACAGTTGCAGAGCATGAGGGAGTGCCATGCTAGCAGCTAGGCGAGCATTATAACGTGTGTTACAAAGTGACGCACGTTTGTCTCTGAAGTAAAGGCTGGACTACAGCAGAGCTGTTTGGAGCAGTTTGTGAACAGTGTTTTCTGTTGGAGATGGTAAGGGTGGACTTTGGGCTTTTTCACTTTGTAAACCTATAACATGCACAAAAAAAGATCACAATAAAGGAAAGGGAAAAAGCCAAAAAGCATAATATGTCCTGGATATTTACACAAACCAAACTCATTCAACTGTCATTCAACAAAAGTGAAGAAACAAGCCGGGCATCATGTGGAAAAAGGCTCGAAAGAGTAAACCATTCTGCATGCAAGGGAACCGAGGAGATTCATTCACGCCCTGTTTCTTTTCCAAGTGTGTGAGCATGTGCAGTGGGCTTTACGTGTGTGTGTCCCAGCTTCTTTCATGTACACTTGCAGGTAGATGTGTGCTGTGTGTACATCTGAGCCCTCAAGAGCAGCAGGCATGATGCTCTCTGTAGGAGGGGCACTCTCCCAAGACACAGACTACAGCCACATTCACAGAAAAATACCTTCATGTTTATCTACTGAACAGATATACACCAGTACTACAATATCTACTTTGTGTGTGATGAAATTATGAAGATGATATTTCATATTATTTTAGATTTTGTTGACAACAGAAAAAAGTAAAGTGGCCAAAACTCCACTTATCTCAACTTTAAGTGAGAGTCAATTGCACAAACCTGAAATGCCAATAAGTAGCAGAAAAGATAAGAAATGCCACACTTAATTCCAACAAGCGCACACACACTAACAAACTATTAACAACCCAAATAAGCTAATGAAGGCTGGCTAAATCATGAGTTACTGACGACCTTTATAGGAGGGACTCTAATTGATCCAATAGGGCCATTAAGAGTTTGTGGGAGATTAGAAAACAAAAGCTAAGGCTGGTTCACTGGTGGACTGCAGCGACTTACCCTGCCTCCATCAATGACCTGCGCTACAGAGACACAACTGAGTTCAGACAAATGCATAGTCCCTGATACTAGAGCAGAGGCCTTAGCCAGCACCTGAGTGTTTTCACAAAGCGCCCAAGGGTGAAGTTTTTAGCAAAGCCAGGACAAAAACATAATTGAAGCAAAATACATTTGTGAAAAATATCTTGTCTTCTGAGCCAAAAGTTCCAAAAGAGTCCGAAAAGTATAAAATTAAAAACAAGTAAGACAGTTTTTGCCAAAGAATCAGTTAAAAAACGTTAAACCTTTTCTTTTGCACTACCTCCTGAAGCCAACAGACATGTTGTCAACATAATGGCATCTGCTTTTTTCCCCCTCCAATTATATTTTATAATAGACAGCAGTGTGGTGGGGCTGGCAAGCATACACAAACTAAACCCTGAAACGAGCAAATCCTCAGCCATTAAAATTTTAAATTTTTACCATAAAAGCACCATCTTAAAAAGATGACAGAAAAACACAAGGCTCTGGTTGGAAGTATACAGACTAGCTTGCCCAACGGGACCATTACAGTTTCTTTTTGTCTGTCATGTGAATATTCCGATCCAGAGATTCTGCAGAAAGTCAGAGATGTAAAAACAAGCCAACTCCAAAGTCCTGAAACCTGCTAATCGTTCTCCTCTGAGAGGTAAACTTCACCGACCGATAAAGCAGATTTTTCTCCTCTCTAACCTCAGCATCCAATCCTCCTGTGGCCATAAAACATCCGCCCACAGACAAGAAGAGAGTTATCGATACTTAAGTCAATCCATCCACCTAACTCCCTCCAAATGCAGGAAACCAACTATGTCAGCCCCTTGCAGATCCATCAGCTAAATAGACTGCCAGGATCATGATTGTTTATGGTGTGTGTGTGTGTGTGTGTGTGTGTGTGTGTGTGTGTGTGTGTGTCTGTGTGTGTCTGTGTGTGTGTGTGTGTGTGTGTGTGTGTGTGTGTGTGTGTGTGTGTGTGTGTGTGTGTGTGTGTGTGTGTGTGTGTCTCTCTCTCACAGGGCAGAACACACAGAGTTACAGATGGCATAGGCAAGAAAATATGCAAACACACATTCAAAACAGTATACAAATCTATATTCAGATCTATAAGACAGACAGTGTTTTTCTCTCTCTCAAAATATCTGACAAAGACACATGCACAGTTTCCTTCTGGAGTGTTTTGGATCATTAAAGACATCACAGTTTAGCTGTACAAGTTGTGCAAAAGTACTCTCCTCGAGGAAAAATACAATAATGCTTTGGAGAGCTATTGCCTTACAACTTCACAGTTCATCACTTGGGCTCAGAGCTGGCAAAGGTTAAATAGGTAAAGAATTCCAGTATGCTCCAACTCACTTCTATTAACAATAAAACATCATTCAGAGCTTCCCAAAGAGAATAACTCCTCTGAGAGTACCTTAAAAAAATGAAAAAATATTTTGTGTGTGTCTGTGTCTGTATCTGTGTGTGTGTGTCTGTGTCTGTATCTGTGTGTGTGTGTGTGTGTGTGTGTGTGTGTGTGTGTGTGTGTGTGTGTGTGTGTGTGTGTGTGTGTGTGTGTGTGTGTGTGTGTGTGTGTGTGTGTCTGTGTCTGTGTCTGTGTCTGTGTCTGTGTCTGTGTGTGTGCGCGCGCGCACACACACACACACCAGGGCAAGGTAAGCATCCTCATTTTAGCTGATAACCTCAGAGTAGACCTCTCTTCCACCGCTCACACTTCCATCTTCTCCATATCCCAGTCAAATCTGACACCTCTAACCCTCCACCTCATCGCCAGCTGACAGGCCAGCTCTCAAGAGAGGAGACCCTGAAGAGGAAATGGCAGCCATGTGACAGGGTGAGTGACAGAGTGGAAAACTATATCTATCCTCTGCCAGGAGGCTGCTTTAAAAGCAGAGACACTTCCCACAGTTGCAAAAGTATGCAATAGCATTTTCACTCAGACTGACAGAAAGAAACAGTCAGAATCAAAAGTTAGACAAAGATATTTTCATATGCTTTATTTTATTCCGATGCACTTATTGGCTCACTACACATACATATTTCAGTGCAGAAGATCTCCCACAGTGAAACGCCCTTGAAACATATTAAGATTCAATGCCTCACTCAAGGGAAGTTCAGCCAGGGATTGTACCAGCAACCTTCCTGCAGTTATCGACCTGGCTCTTTACCTCGTAGCCAATTTGCTATTGGGACAGACACAGGCGTGTCCTGAGGATGTCTGCACAGCAGAGCTTTACTACTTTAAATATCTCAGTATATATGCCGGCTGATAAATAAAAAATTGCAATAGCAAAATGCAAAATGCAAAAGGTAATTAACGAAACTTAAAAAGGCCCTGAACACCGACACAGGTGTTTTCAGTTAATCTGGCTGATTAGACCTCTTCTATGTGGGAGTGTATTGACTGTGATTGACAGGACAAATAACTAGTGATGGCCAAATGAAGCTTCGTGAAGCATTGTCTTTATTTTCAGAGCCTATAGATGGCGCCCTCTGTTCTACAAAGGGTTGAGAATACACTGAATTGCAATGCCTTACTGCTAATTTCCACCGGTTGCGGAACGGCGGCGGAGTCAATAGGTTTCCATTAAAGTCAATGTGAGTATTTCCACTGACTGCAGAACGGCTGCAGAACGGCTGCGTCCCAACTGCGGCACAGCTGCGGTGGTCCGCAGCCCTCTGGAGCAGATACGCAGAGCTTCTATTTTTGCCGGACGCTGGAGAGCTCCGCAGCAATTCAGCACAAGGCAGATAGCGCGGGACAGGAAGTTGAGCACAGAAACAAAATAAAACATCTGGTTAATTTTCAAAATAAAATACACCATGCTCACGGCGGATCATATTTCCCTTCACTACACCTTGAAAACACAGCACAGAGTTGTTTCCCCTCTACTCCTCTGGATGGAAACAAACTGTTGTTGGTTTTGTGGTTCTATTCTACGTGAATTTGCACAACCTAGTGGGTCCTCGTGACTACAGCTGTCAGCCATGGGCGCAGCCGTGCCGCAACAAATCCAGACCTGGTGGGTATTGACGGACCGCAGAGCACGGAGCCAACATGCAGCGGAGCCGTTCCGCAGACGTTCTCCAGTTGGTGGAAATTAGCAGTTAGGCCTTTCTCTTAAAACCAAGAGCGCCATCTAGTGGGCTCAGAAAATAAAGAAAATGGTTCACGAAGCTTCATTTGGCCATCACTACAAATAACACATTTATCTTTCTTATTGGTTGATGAAGATTTGTGACCTAATCAATTCCCATCAAAGCTCTGGCCCACCTTCAACCTGAGCAGAAGTCTAATCAGCCAGAATGACTGAAAACATCTGTGGGGTTGACAAGGTTTTTAATATCCAGTACATAGTTTGACCACCAGAAGGCAACGACAAGTTTATTTTTCAACTCTGAAATGTCCCACCTAATACATACAGTATTGGTAACAATCCTTTAAAAACCTATTTAAGGTATCCTTATCAAAACATTTTTATATTAAAAAAAAATTGAAATAAAGAAAAATAATAATAATAAATATTATATATATATATATATATATATATATATATATATATATATATATATATACACATACATATATACACATACATACATACATACATACATACATACATACATACATACATACATACATACACACACACACACACACACACACACACACACTCTCTGTATTGATGTACGTATACAATACCAGTCAAAGCTTTGGACACACTTTCATCCAAGTGAATGAGAAAGCGTGTCCAAACTGTTGACTGGTACTGTATAACGATCTAATTACTACAACTAAAACTACCTCCTATTATATTAAAAAGAACACCAATAAATCTGGCAAAAAATAATGTGACTTGATAACTACGCTTCCTTCTCCAATATATGACCACCTTGGGTCTCAATTATCCCAGGCAATGATACATTCATACATGGAACATTTCCGTGTGCATTAGAAAGTGCACGCACACACAAACAAGACATTCCCACTCCAGCACATATGCGCCCTCCATACAGAAACAATCTGCCACCACGCACACAAAATTACCCCCAACCATGACCTCCATTATGCAATTAAAGCTGCTGGATGAGAGGGAGGTCCACTGGTCCACTCGAGCTAATGGGTGAACTGCAACAGAAACAAGCAGAGACTTGGCACGGCGGGGCAGAGCGCTGCCCCAGGGTCGGATAGAGGCTGCTCAGACAGGCAGCAGGACTCCCACTGTCATCTCTGACTCATCGCTGGGAGTTATTTGACTAGCCGCAGCATGCGGGTCTTAGATACCACGCTGAACTGATGACTCGCTGTCCTGATACGCACACACAGTCACATATTACTGTATGTCTCGTTTTATGTTTGCTACAAGGGTAAGCTTGATATGACAAAGCTTTTCATTAGATACACTAACTGCTTTTTCCCGTTCACATTTGTTCTACTGTTCAAAGTGCTTGTGGAAATAGGTCATCATAACAAATCAGACTGACTAAGGTTTCCCACATTTGTTGGACCTCTCAATCATGAGTAATGCCTTGTGGAGAATGTAATCATACCACAGTTGGTCTTGCTACTTAGCAGTAACGCTAGTGAATTTCAAAGGGAAAGTTCAACATTTTCGAAAAGACACTTTGTTTGCTTTATGGTGGAGAGTTAGACGAGAAGATCAACATCGCTCTCCCATCTACCTATTAAATATAAAGCTACAGTCAGAGCCGGTTAGCTTAGCTTAGCACAAAGACTGAAAACGGGTTAAACAGCTAGCCTAGCCTGGCTCTGTCCAACGATAACAAAAATCTGCCGGCCTCTAAAGCTCACGAGTCAACACAATGCATTTCTTACAAACACCCGAGTGTAAAAGCAGCAATTCTCCTTTTTACAAAGAGTTATGTGCCAGGCTACTTTCTTGGCCCTGACCAGTAACTTCCAAACTGCTTAGAGACAAGAATTTGGACATAATCTTGCAGCAACAAAATGAGAACTGTTGCTTTCACACTTTGGTTTTTTGTACGGAACAAACAAACAAGATATAATGTGTTCTCTCCACCAGAAAATGAAGCATCAAACTATTCCTTTAAGACAGAGATCTTCAACAGGGGGTCTATGGTCCCTAGGGGGTCCTCAGAGTTACTGCAGGGGGGGCACCAAATTGGCCTAACATTAATCCAACATATTATTAGCACATACAATCTGAGAGAAGAGGAAAGGGAGATGAAGAGAAGTGGAGTTACAGATGACAGAGGCAAAAATATATGCAAACACACATTCAAAACAGTATACAAATCTATATTCTGATATATAAGACAGACAGTGTTTTTCTCTCTCAACATATCTGACAGAAAGACACCCCAAGGCAACAAGAGAGCCTCACTTGGTAGAAGCCTTGATATAAGATATTACAGCAAGGCTGTTGGATTGTATTACATTAAACAGATGCTTGTGTTGTTCTGCAAGCAGAATCTTCCGGAAAAAAAAATACCTGCATCAATCTGTATGGATTTTTTACTTTTATTTTAAATAGTTGTTTAGAAGTGTTTGCCAAAGCTTTAAAGACTCCTCTGCTGCCCTTATCTCTCCCCTCAAATATGTGATCCAGACAAGATCCCAGTCAAAACAAGGTTCTGGCATCCTGTAGAGGGGGAATTAAGTTTAGCTTTTTTTTTTTTTTTGTCTGTTAAATTAATTGTTTTCCAGGCTTGTGGAAAAAAAAGGTCATCTTAAGGGCACATTTCAGGAATGTGAAGTCTCCATCGCACTGTTTCCCTTCCATCTAGTGTCATGACAGAAGCTGTGAGTAGCCCTAACTGACCTTTGACCAGTTTGTTTGTCTTAGGCTAACAGGTTAGCTGCGACAGAATAATAGCTGCTTCGTTGCTAGTGTCAAATGACTGGCCTCTCTAAAAAGGTGACAGGCAGCTTGTGGGATGCCTCAAGGACACAGACAGCTCAAGCTATGAGGTTGGCCTAACAAGCACCTGACAGAAATGATAATGATTACCTCAGGAGAGGTTGCTCTGTGTGGCCTCAGATTTCCACACAGGAAGCTAATTTGTAGCTATATGGCAGCATAATTTGAACCTCAGCGGAGGACACAGCCCATTTATTCCAATGAGAAGCCTGCAAATTAGAGTTAGCATTTGTTTATCTTTCATCAATGGAGGCTTGGCTTCTCACTGAAGGGCCTTCGAAGTAAATGGTAGGTTTTGCCGCCTCCCACATGAGCCATTGAGCCATATGCTATTCGTCAAAGCATATTCAGGTTTGCGACATTGAGATGTGACGTAAAGAAGACGGGTGGGTAATGTGTCAGCTGCAGCCACTATTAATTGAAGGCCAACAGTTCTGGGTTATTACAGATGTATGGCCAAATACGATGATTAAAACAGTGCTGCTGTGGTCACTGGAGTGAGTCTCCAGTTTAAGTTTGTTTACAAAGTGATCGGTAGGTACTTCATCTTCTATACTGGCATTCTATTAGCTTTTGCATCCATCTTCTAGACCAGGTTTATATATCTGTACTCTACCGATAGGCCTTTAGTGACAAAGTGTTGAGGCAATCTTGCGACAGTGACATTGAGGAACACTTATTCTATGACAGTTTAAAAGTGCTCCTGATCAGTCATGTAGAGAGCATACCAATCAATTTAATATAAAAGCCTTTATCAGAAAGAGCAGACTCCATGCGAGTTATACCAGCAGAGGATCATACCTCGGAAGTATAACACAAGTAGGTCAAATAAAAGGCAAAAGTTTCAAGGGAATTGCATATCAATGCAAATATGCAAATTGACTTCCTTCCTAAGCATTTTTATATTAAATATTCACAAAGGAAAGAGATATATTCTAGCAATAAACTAAGAAAAAAACCTTGTCCGGGATCTTGTTCAATTATACAGAGCCGAGACAAAGACTTTCTCAAGGTTAAAGTTCAAACATATGAACAGTGACCTGAATCGGCTGAACGGCACAACTGCTTTGCCAATTAATGATTTAAATTAGATGTGGTAGATAATGTGCAATTAGAATTGATCATGCTTCATTTCAGTGAGCACTAGCACATGACATGACAATATAAATGAATAGAACTGGTTTCTCCACAACCAAAACTGCATTTAATCAGTTGTTGACATTCACGCTCCGCTGCCTTTTGCTCCTGTCATACACATTTAGCTTCACAAGAGGGAGAGAAGAAGGAAAAGCATCTTTAAAAGCAGTGAATGGGGGACAAAGAGAGAGTCGGAAGATAACTAAAATGTCAAAGTCTGGAACTGTTCTCCCTTTGCTGAAAGATTTTCATTTATTTTTTAAATCCAGCACATCTTGCGCCACCGCTTGAACCCATGGTCATCTCTTCTCTCTTTCCCATTCTGTGTTGCTCAGTTTTTTGACAAGCACCATGCATCATCACCAGAGAGAAAAGGATGGAGAAAACTAGAAAAATAACAAAACAAGCCCAGACAGGATTTTGCAAAATTATAAAACAAGGTATGCCCTCAAGGAAAGTAAACTGCCAAACCGTATGGAGGCTGTTCCAAGCACTTGTCCAGACAAGACTCCAAGGTTTAAGACATGTCCTCTCACATCATCTAACTCACTAATCATGCAGAATCTAAAGTCCATTTTTTATGGGAAACCCCTGAGCTAAAGTCAAAGGGAAAACAATAGCAGTGGGGGTTCAGGGGAGTAACAGCTTGGAGCTCAGCGTTTGGCTGCAAAGTCTCCACCTACATATGGGCCAAATTACGCAATGTGGCCTGCCGTCCACATCTGTCTGTATGACTAATCACTGTGACAGGGCAAGTTAGCCTCCAACTAACACCGCCCAATACCTACAGTACGCTTGTGAGCAAACAAAGACAAGCTCCTATGGACACAGGAGTACACGTTCTCCTTTGATCAACAACAAAGAGCCTTGGACATTGTACAGCAAGTAATTATTACTGTACATGACAGTACAGAAAGCAAGGAAACATCAAGTCATACGTGGTCAGCTTAAAAGCCAAACATCTATTTTTGTGCTGTTTTGTGATGTTGCCAGCATCCCTAAAGGGCTTCAAAAGGGAAAATAATTGTGTATATTGCATCAAATACAGATTTCATTGCCGTTTAAGTATCACTACAGAAAGTTCACTCATAACCGCCTCCATACAGACTCAGGCCAAGTCTATTCTTCCTAACTGAGGTTCTCTTTCTGCCTAATCATGTTAGGCTTTTGTTCAATCAACTGAGGCTGCTCAAACAGACCTGCGGGGGGAGCACAGGGAACAAGCTAACAACAGAAGTGAGCCAAACCGAGAACAGCTTCCTCAGTGGTGCTCTTATCTCCCTCTAGCCTGGGGGTTACCTTGGGAACTGGGCTGGGAGGGGAGGACAGCACTCTCGCTATGAATTGGCACCATCAACTCAAACGTCACAACTGGCCACGCTGCCTGCCAGCTACTGTGAGACAAAATTGACAGATGACTACAAAATCTGAATGTACGTGGAGCATTTGTGTATAGCATGCGTGTGGGCACACATCTGGGTCAAATTCACTGTGGGGCTCATCTTTTCCAAGGCCACCCCTAAACCAAAAAATCCAGTTTGCTTCATACAACAGATCAGAAATCAAGAAAAGGTCAGAAGCGCAGCGATTAATCGCATTTGCACTTTGTTCCGTTTCACCACACCTGCACAGAAAGCACAAATAGTTGATCTGGACTGCTAATGTTGTCAATAACTGAGCATGCAGAGTGACAGTTATCTTATCAGCCGACACAATGATTACAGTTCAGGTAATGAGGGAGAGGCCTTTCCAATTTGTCATGCTTTGTGTGTGGAGCTGCGGCCAAGCGAGACTGATATAGCCGTCTCGCAGACACAACACCACTGAAGCTGCAGGCCGCAGTTAATTGGGTTAGTTGAATGAAGAATAGCCAACATGTTTGACAGCTAACGTTAAGCAGTGTAAAGTGTGACTGTATGTATCTCCCTGTAAAGCAGGGGTGTCAAACTCAATTTCACTACGGGCCTGGAAAATAAAAATCACATTAAGTGCCAACGTGAAGTTTATTGACATGCTTTTATTTAGTCTAATATTTTTGACTGTATTATTGCACGTCTCATATAGCTTTCTCACTTACAGCTTGGTCAACATAAAGCCCCAAAAAGTCAGCAAAAAAGTTCCCTTGCCATCTTAGAGTTTAGCAAATCATGAAAAACAAAGATTACATTTTTTCACAGCTTGAATATAAAAAAACTCCAAATTCGTGTGTCGTGTAACAATAGTTTGAAAACAATTTCTCGTCTTTTTGGTTTGGCGCACAACTAGGCAGGCCAAAATTTATTGAGAACCTAAATTGATACGCGGGCCAGATCAAAACTTGCAAAGGGCCGCATTTGGCCCCCGGGCCTTGAGTTTGACACGTGTGCTGTAGGATTCCAACACCGGGACGTAACAGTCTGACTGCAGCTGCCGTTGTCGGAAAAACAACACAGACGGTGCGTTTACTTGAAACTTGCCAGCCTTGTGGTGCATTCAAAGTTATTGTAAAATACCCTTTTCCCATCTGGTGCTTGTTTTTGTCATTTACCAGCAACTTACTGGTGAAATAAGTCATTGTTATAAGTTCTTGTCATTACATTATTAATAAATCATTACATTTTTACCATATGGCCTTAGCAACAAACAAGCTGTTTCTTTAATTTTGTGCTCCTTTTTTATATTTTATATTATATACATTATAAATATATTATATATATTTCGGTTCAGGAACCGGTTCAGGCATCGTTTAGGCACCGTTTTAGCACCGGTATCGGGAAAAACCCAAACGATACCCAACCCTACTCCAGAGGGTGTGAATCAACTATTACTACTAATTAAAAATCTCCCCGGAAGATGTCACACGAGTCCGCATCAGTTGGGGCTGAAAACTACAAGTTTGGAAATGAAAAAGAAATCTAGAGTGGTGGAGTTGGAGTTAGAGCTTACCAGACCTCTGTGGTCTGCTTCTTGTCTCTGCTTGAGACTACATTAGCCGCTCCTAGTATTACAGATCCTAATCTCCGACCAAAATGCCAACGGTCAAGTTGCATTGTGGATAATTATAGGCTGCAGGTTTTGACAGAATGTGTGGAATGAAAGAAAATGTCATAC